>CAUYLG010022104.1:0-148661 GCA_963573385.1 Cacajao melanocephalus
GCCTATGAGTGAGAACATGCGGTGTTTGGTTTTCTGTTCTTGTGTCAGTTTGCTGAGAAGATGGTTTCCCACTTCATCCAAGTCCCTACAAAGGACACAAACTCATCATTTTTTTATGGCTGCATAGTGTTCCATGGTGTATATGTGCCACATTTTCTTTGTCCAGTCTATCACTGATAGGCATTTGGGTTGGTTCCAGGTCTACTTACGGGTTTATATTTTCAAAGCATACCATTTCAATTCAATGAATCTTTGCTGAGGACAACCCTGAAGCACAAAGTGGTTAAAAGATTTTTCCCAATGTCGCTGCAGCATTCAGTGACTATGGTGGGTATTTGTTATGTTCTCTGGAGCTCAACATCTCAAAGCCCTTCTTATGTTTGGGAACAGCAGTCAGGGCTAGGACACTCTCAGCACAAGCACATGACCCTCTCCTCTCCAGCCACAAGCTCTCTCCCTGGGCTTTGCATCTGGAATGAGTGATGCAGAGATTTAGGGGACCCCGTGGAATCTGTGCCAATGGCAGTGGTGGTGGAGGCAGCGGCAGGCCCAGCAGTGGCAGCAGCCTACGTACCCATGCCAGACTTGCACCCTGTGTAGATTTGGCTGCTGTGGTGGCCACGTAGCCCCTCTTGGTTCTGGCTACTCCCTTTCAATTCTGCGAGCTACTTGGTACCCTTCCAATACATTCCTGTTTTGCATAAACTAACCAGAGTGGGTTTTTGTTGTTTGCAACCACAAATCACGACTAACACAGGGAACAAGCAGGTGAGAACTCAAGGGTGCCAGGTGGCTGCTGCACTCTTTGCTGAAAGCTCAGCTGATAGATGACTGTTTCAGACCCAGAAACCCAGTGTGGTTCAGCCTCCTTGCCTGGGAATGTTACAAGGGAATGCTGAACATGCCTCAGTGTGCTCACAAAATTGTGCAATTTTCCTGGAAAAGTAAAATAATAATTTAGGCCCTTTAGCAGGCTAGAAAGGACTCATTAGGGAGAGAACAATGAGAAACAAATTAGGGAGCAAACAATGTGTAGATGATGGAGGCTGGGCCTGTGCCTTGACCTGGCATGGCTGGCCTGGTGAGCTGCTAGCTGTGGCCTGCACCACAGAGCAGGGGGTGGTGTTCGCCCCTTCCAGTCAGGCCTCACCTCTTGCAGGGTTCTATGGGTCTGCTCTAGTGCCCGTATGGGGGTTGGTGCTCATTGGGCAGCCAGGCTCTCGGTCCACTCCCTACTCTGCCTCTGACCCTGGGCTGGCTTGCACCAGCCTGGCCGCCCATACACAGTGCTGGAGTTCTTGCCTGGAGGATGAGGACTGCCGGAGCCTGGGATGTCATCTGGGGATGCCTCTTCCCTGCTTCTCTATCCAGACCACCTCTTCCGGGAGGGCAGTTGCATCTCCAAGAGATGCATCTCTTTCATCTCTTACACTTTGCACATGGTAGGTTTCAACAAGCGTTCCTTGGCAGTGAAGTGTGTGGCTGGTTTCTCCTTCTGCTCTTTGCTAACTCTTACTCCCAAACTGCCATGTGCCTGGGCAGTCAGATTTGAGTACAAAGGTACACATGGAGTTAGAGTGTTGCTTTTGATCAGAAGTCCCGGGCTTGGGTTAAGAGGGAGAGGAGAGCTTGGCAGGTTGATGGGTAAGCCTCTACTCTCCTTTCCCTTCCCTTCCCTTCCCTCCCCTCCCCTTTCCCTCCCCCTCCCTTCCCTCCTCTCCCTTTTCCCTTCCCCATCCCCTTCCCCTTCCCCTTCCTCTTCCCCCCTCCCCCTCCCCTTCCCCTCCCCTGCCCCTTCCCCGCTCCCCTCCCCTCCCATTCCCCGTCCCCCCTCCCCTCCCCTCCCCTCCCCTCCCCTCCCTCCCCTTCCTTTCTTTTCTTTGTTATTTCTTTTTTTTTGAGACAGAGTTTCACTCTTGTCACCCAGGCTGGAGTGCAATGGCGCGATCTCGGCTCACTGCAACCTCCGCCTCCTGGGTTCAATCAATTCTCCTGCCTCAGCCTCCCAAGTAGCTGAGATTACAGGCATCTGCCACCATGCCCAGCGAATTTGTGTGTGTGTGTGTGTGTGTGTGTGTGTGTGTGTTTGTATTTTTATCAGAGATGGGGTTTTACCATGTTAGCTAAGCTGGTCCCAAACTCCTGACCTCAGGGAATCCACCTCCCTCGGCCTCCCAAAGTGCTGGCATTACAGGTGTGAGCCACCATGCCCGGCCACCTTTTTTCTTTTTAGAAGGCCAATTCATGGCTTGAACCTTTCACATATGTATCAGCTGCAGTCCACTGATGACCTGTGGGTTGCTGTTGCCCTTTCAGGATGCTGGCATATATTTCTACCCACGTCTAGGGTGTGTTTGCCCCACATAGGCAAGCGGCAGGTGCTTTCCCACCTGCAACCCAGGGTTGACATAGGCCTGGGCTTCTCATTCAGCTCTTCCATTCAAGTACTTTAACACCACAGGACAGTGCACATAAGCCAGCATTAGCCTCCTCACTAGGCTCCCCACCTACTCTCTTGCCCAGGCTGCTATTTAAAGCATAAATCAGATCAAGTAACTCCCCCAGTGAAAGCCCTCCCAAGGCTTCCCTTTGCACTGGGGCTCTTCCTACAATTCTCTGCTGTTTCTTGCCTTTCACTTCCTTGCTCCCAACACTCTAAGCACACTTGTCTCCTTCCTATCCTTGGAACATCCCAGACCTCAGGACCTTTGCACTTGATTTTCTCTTCCACCCTCGGCCCACCTCACCTCCTGCTCCTTCTTGTCATTCGGGTCTCAACTAAAACGTCCCTTCCTCTCTACCCATCTAGTTTAGCGGTCTCTTCTTTTAATTTGCTCACTTCTTTCCCTTCTTTCCTTCCTTCCTTCTTGCTTTTTTGTCTGGCTCTGTCACCCAGGGTGGAGTGCAATGGCACAATCTTGACTTACTGCAACCCCTGCCTCCTGGATTTAAGTGATTCTCCTGCCTTAGCCTCCTGAGTAGCTGGGATTACAGGGATGCACCACCACATCCAGCTAAGTTTTGTATTTTTAGTAGAGACGGGGTTTCACCATGTTGGACAGGCTGGTCTTGAACTCCTGGCCTCAAGTGATCTGCCCGCCTTGGCCTCCTGAAGTGCTAAGATTGCAGGCATGAGCCACCACACCTGGCCACTTTTATCTTCTTTATAGTTATCCCTTCCTAAAATTATCTTACTCATGTATTTGCCTACCTAGAACCATGCCTTGTGCATAGCAGTTGCTTGATGAAAGTTTTGCTGAATAAAAAAATGAAGACATAAACTAGTGGAAAATATTTTTAACATCCATAGGAGTGTTTGAAAAAAGTCAACGTGAATTTAACTTATGTTGAGTGAACTGATTGTCAAATGCATGGATAAATTCATTGTTGAATAAATGAATGAGTGGGTGGATAAAAAGTTGATGCTGCAGAGAACTGTATCCTTTTTATCTGGTGGTGTCTTGCACCTCCTGGCACAATGTTGGGTACACAGGCTCCAGAAACACATCAATCTGTGAATTCAAAGGGAACATGCTGCTCTGTTGCTTTCTCTCCTCCTTCTGGAAAAAGCAGAACTTTCTTGGAATCACAGGGTGTCCTTAAAGCCTGAAGAAGCAGGGATTTCAAATTGTTCTCTCCTCAGGATCTCACACCTCTCTGTTAGTTTAGACAGCTGACGACTGGCTGGGGTCATGACTCTTGGCATCACCACTCCAGGCTTCCCACAGAACGGGGGAACAGAGTTTCCATTGCTGCGAGAGCATTTCTTGGCTCAGTTCCTCCCTTGCTTCTCATTGAGAAGGAGGCCCCATGATGACCTCTGCCCCAGCGGATTTTCCAGCCACCTCTTGGATCACTTTCATGAAAGTGACACCTTCCAGTGGATTCCCCTCTTCCACCCAATATCCTCTGAACTGTACCTCCCCCACCGGGTATGTGCTCAAGAAATCTCTACCCACGGATTACTGGCATGAAGTTAAACAGATGCAGAAAGGGAAAGTGGGGAGAGAAATCACAGCGTGTCTCCTCAATCATCTGGAAGTGCCTTTCTCCTTTCAGTTTGGTGAAGTCTTCCTCAATTTATAACTTCTTGTTTATAGATTTTTCTATCTCCTAGGAAGTTGATTCTGCAGTTCTGTAATCTACAATCCTAACTAACTCTGCTATTCTCCATAGGTCTCCTATGAGCAGGACACTCATGGTCTTTGTTCTGGAAAATTTTCAAAGATGTTTGTATGGCCACACAGAGCAGATTTCTTCACTGACCAGTGTGATAAAGTCTCTTTCTGGGGCAATTAGGCATGTTTGCTTGCAGCCCCCTTATAAGATTGGGGGTTCCCTAAGCACAGGGCTCCTGAGCTGTGAAAAAGATCCACTCTATGCACACCGCACCTGCCCCGCCCCATGAACTTGGACAGTTGTGGGGACAGCAAAAGGATCTGATGCAAATACTAAGCTCATCTTCTTGCTCTGCGGCAATAGTCTATGATCTCTGACCCAGGAGTATTGTGTCTTCCACTAACATCCATGAAACCGTGGCAGGCTGACTCATTGGCTGAAAAAGCAGGGTCAAATCTCAGACCCTTCATAGTTCTTGACACTCCTCTGGTCTATACTCCATAAATTAACTTTAAGTATGTATTTCTAGTATGTATTGTACATTAAACTTGTGCAGAATTTCAGGTAAGTGTATTTTGCTCCTCAAGGGCAGGCAGGTTTGCACCTTGCAAATTATCTTACACTTACGGGGCACATGGCAAGTGCCCCACAACTTCCTGTTGTGCCCTGTGGTTGGAGATGTGTCTCTACCATGTCCTTCAAAGCCACCATGTTGACCCCATGGTGATGGCGTATCTCCCAGTTCACAGGGGTCTATGCAGTTCCCCTTTGGTCATCTCCTCCATACTCACTGCTCAAGATGGCTGTTCACAGTAACAGACCCAAATGCCTCTGCTGGGAGCCCTGGGGCATGAGTCAATGCGACTGAAGCTGAGACACGAAGTGCTGGAGAGAAAACATCAACTCCTAACATCCTACCTAAGCGTCCAGAGTCTGGAGACCGTTCTCCCTGGGAAACAGAAGCTCATTGCCCTGGCTATCAGAACAGGAGACCTGACGTGTAGGTCGAATCTGGATAAATTTCAGCCTTACTCTTGGCAAGAGACACGGGGCCGCTGTGACACAGAAGTGAACCAACACAACGAAGCCACCAAACCCTCTCTGCATCGGGATTTGGCAGCTTTTCTTTTCCCTTTCATGATGTTATACTCTCTGATACTATAGACAGAAGAGGCAAGATTCATGATTCTGTTAGCGAAACCACAAAACCGCTACTAAATGTGGCTCATGCAGACAGGGAGAGCCAGGCTGGAGACGGGAAGGGCCTCAGGGCTGGAGCCAAAAGTTCCTGAGTGTGGGTCTTGGCTCTGCCACTGTCAGCAGAAGGTCCCATTTCTCCACCTGAGCACAGGGCGGATCATAACAATAACACTGGTTCTGGGTCCATTGTGGCCGTAAGGGGAGTGAGTGTAAGAGCACTCAGACAATTGCAAGTGGCTCAGGTGAGGTGACGGAGGGGAATGTCACTCCTTAGGGGGCCACCAGGGAATGTAGATGAGATCCCTTCCCTGAAAATCCTTCCCTCCAAAGGAGAGTCCTTTTACAGCTGCCGGAACAGCAGCCAAGCTTCTTGGCTCAGAGTCAGGGTGATATTAATAGTGAAAGTAACAAGTTAGCAGGTGTGCGTGAGGGGCCAGATGCTTCACACGTGTAGGATGCTATTTCTAACCCTGAATCATTCTGAAATTTATATTTATGTCAATGCTGACCTATTCTAATATTTCAAATGAGGAAACTGGTTCTTAAGAAATTTGCAGTGCCTGTCTGAAGTCCTGTAGTGAGTTCAGAGTTGGGGTGCCTCCCCATATGTGTGAATAAAGACCGTCAAGGGAGCGCACGATCCTAGATTGGTTCTGCGGCTGCACAGAATGACACATAAAGGAAGGACAGGTGTCCCCTGTTTGACAGGCGCACACCTAGTGTTGGTACCACAGTTGGTAAGAGTGAAGAGTCCTTTCCCAAGGGTTATGTATTTATGCATATTTCCATCTTCTAGGAGAAGACAATGAGGTTCAAGGAACTGTGACAGCCCCAGAGCCCGTGGAGAGATGCCAAGCGGAACAAGGCAATGTCTTCCCCGGGGGTGCTGCCATGTCTGTTGCAGCCATAAAAGAGAATGAGCTCATGTATTTTTCAGGGACATGGATGAAGCTGGAAACCATCATCCTCAGCAAACTAACACAGGAACGGGAACAGAAAACCAAACACCGCATGTTCTCACTCATAAGTGGAAGCTGAACAATGAGAACACATGGACACAGGGAGGGAAACATCACACACCCAGGCCTGTGTGGGGGTGGGCGAGGGGAGGGAGAGCATTAGGACAAATACCTAATGCATGTGGTGCATAAAACCTAGATGATGGGTTGATGGGTGCAGCAAACCACCTGGCACATGTAGACCTATGTAACAAACCTTCACGTTCTGCACGTGTATCCCAGAACTTAAAGTAAAATAAAAAATTAAAATAAGAAAGAAAAGAAAGGTGCCTGGAGGCATTTCTGCTTGCACAGGTGGGAGGGCAGTGCCAGGAGGACTGACTGTCACCCTGTGACTTTAGCAATGGGATTGTTTTGCCAAGTGTGCCCTGTGTCTAGGCTGGCTGGGCCCTGGCTCTCTCCCTCCAGCGTGGGCCTGGACCAGTGGGGCATTGCTGCTTGTTGCTTGGGCTCCTTGACATAGCAGGTCTAGAGTCTGGCCTCTGAGAAGTGTGGGGGCGTGGGAGTGTCCTGGAATAGGAGCCCAGAAGCATCAACCTCTAATACAGACTCTTTCATTCCTTAGGAAGCATGAGACTTGCCCCTTGGCCCACAGAAGAGCCCAGGAGATATCGAGGGCCACCTTGATGGCTGGGGAAGCTGGTCCATTGTCTTTCAGAGTCCACAGTGGCCAGCATAGTTGGCACTCGGGGGGACAATGCATTTAGACAGCAGCTGGGTGCTGCCAGTGCCCCTGGGCTTGCAGAGATTCCACGGGACACCCTTTCTGTCACTGTAGTCAGAACCCTTACCTCCTCTAAGTTGAAGCTGATGTGAAGCTAATGCCATCTACCCCAGAGGACTAAAGGAGTTAAACCCCCAACATTTGTCACATGCTTGCCACACATCAGGACCATCAGGACCAGTGAAGTGTGTTTTATGCATTTTTTATTTACTGCAATGAGCGGTGTGCTCTTATTTTCATTTTACAGATGGAGCCCCAGGTTTGAGAGGTTACCTGGCCTGGCTTTGTGCCCTTGCCTGAAGTCACTCAGCTGGAGAGCAGAGCAGCAGGGACTCCAAGCCAGCCCCTGGCCCTAGAGCCTGGGCGTTTGGTCAGGTACCCACGTGGCTCCCGGGTCATGTTCGTTTATTCATTACAGGGTGGCTCAAGAGGTGGGGAACCCGATCTGCTGTTGGACAAAGACTATGACCAGACAGAGCTGTCCTGGGTCTCTGAGGGACATGGCCTTGTCTGCTAAGTGCCTGCCTCAATCCCACCTCTCAAAAACCATTTCAAAAACTTCTGCTTGGAGCCAACTGAGGGCAAGGGGCTTAGGAGATACACCCTTCAGCTGAGGGGTGGCTTCATTTTGCAGCGAAATGTTAAGCAGCAGAGCCAGAAGAAGAATATATATGTTGAAGACACAATCTTTTCGTGAGCCGGGGGCTTGGCTGTCCCATGTGAGCTGGACCAGCTTCCTGGGTATTGGCTAGGGGCTCCCTCCTCCCTCCTCTGTAGAGTATGAGGAGAGCAAGTTACCTCACAGGACACAGGGGCCATATCTGGGGAGTAGACCAGCAGGACGCATGCCACTTTGTAGAGAAGGGGCCTCCAGGACACAGTGTGGCATCATTCAGCCTCCAGACAGCAATGGCATTGAACTCATTCCCCAGGGCAGTTCAAATGATTGGCAGGAGTTGGCTGGAGCCCTGAGCTCAGGGGGCCACTCCTGGGGGATAGGTTAGTCTTGTCTGCAGTGGGCAGGGTAGGGAGGCCAGTGGTACGTGGGCTGCTTCTGGGGCTGAATCGAATACAAATGGCTAAGATGCAGGTTTGGCTGTACGTGACCAAGACTCAGCGTAACAATGGCTTAAACCAGGGAGAAGCGTGTTACTCTCCCTCAGAAAAACCCTAGCTGGGTTGGTGACCTCTCTGCGGCGCCATCGAGGCCCGGGTGTGGTCGATCTTGTTGCCCTGCCTTTGAGGTCATTGCCTCCACAGCATGGTCTGACTCAGCTCCAGGGACTGGTGCGAAGCTATGCTGTGCCTCGGAAGGAAAGCAGGTCTTTGTGGCAGACAGTGTTTCTGATGTTAATAGCTCAGGAAAGACACTCAACTGGCACTAGTAGTTCCAGGATGGTTTACTTCATCACACACCTGTACAGATGAAGGGTCTGATAAGAGGAATCAGAATGTTTTCTGGTGCCTCAGGCAGCAAAGTAGTGAAAGGTGAAATAGCAGCTGTGGATCAATTGCATTTTAATTCACTTTATGTTCATCCAGCCGGAGCTGGAGGTCAAAGGGAGGGAAAGCACTCCTGTATCAAGGATCTGAATAGATAGCATCAAAGCTCAATTAGCCAGAAAGCTTGGTTCTGCTCCTAACTTCCATTGGGGGAGGTGACAGTGGAGAGTACAACAAGTGCTTTGGAGTGTCACAGACCCAGTTTTACATTCTGGTTGTGTGAGTTGCTAACCATTTGGGCAAATGGCAGAGTACTTGCTCTCTTTTATCTCACATTCTCTGCAGATCTGGAGGAGAATTCAGTGAAATTTAAGTGCCTGGCCTCACTTGGCATAAAGTACGTGTTCAACTAATAACCATTGTTATTTCAACAGAGGAAATACCTCATGTTCAAAAGCCTACAGTAGGGGTCTGGGCTCCTAAAAAGATTCTCACTTTCTGATTCCAAGAAAAATGTACTCGTGTTTAGAAATTTGGTAGTATATAGTTGCTATTTTCACCATTAAAAAAAATTAAGATTTATAAACCAGCACATGAAAAGATTTCAGCATCATTGGCCATTAGGGAAATGCAAATTAAAATCACAATGAGATAGGATTGCACACTTATCAGAATGGTTAAAATAATAAATAGAGACAAAACCAAATGCTGCTGAGGATGTTGAGAGACTAGATCTCGCATACGTAGCTACTGGGAACGTGAAATGGCCTTCATTCCGGAAAAGAGTTTGGTAGTGCCTTTTAGAACTAAAAATGAGACTTACCATATGACCCAGCAATTGCATTCTTGGGCATTTATTTCAGAGAAATAAAAACTTAGGTGATGAATAACATGGACACAAGCATCATAGTAGTAGCTTTATTCCTAATAGCTGAAAACTGGAAACTACCCAGATGTCCTTCAACGGGGAACAGTTAAACTCCCTGTGGCATATCCACACTGTGGGATACTATTCAGCAAAGGAACGAACTATTGATATACACAACAGCCTGGATGAATCTCCAGGGAATTACGCTCAGTGAAAACAGCTAATATAAGAAGGTTACATATGCTGTGATTCCATTGATATAACATGCTTGAAATAACAAAAATGCAGAGATAGAGAACAGATTCGTAGTTACCAGGGGTTAGGGAGGGGAGGAGAAGGAGCAGGTGCAAAGGGGTGACAAGGAAGGAGCCTTGCGGGGATTGAATAGTGCTGTATCTTAATTGGGTGGTGGTTACATTAAGCTACACATGTGATACAACTGCATAGAATTATACATCCTCCACACACACTACTACGGGTGTATGTAACTGGAGAGATCTGCATAAACTCTGCATTGTACCAATGCTAATTTCCTGGGTTTTATATTATATTTTGTATTTCCTGTAATAAAGTTGTGCTAGATGTTAACTTTGGGAGAGGGTATATGGGACTTCCCTGTACATTTTGTTGCAATTTCCTGTGAATCTATAATTGTTTCAAAATAAAAAGTAAAAGATATCTTAAAGTTTCAGAAAGTAAGGAAGTGCTAAAAAGCAAAATAAACCTGCACTGATGGGAATTTATCAAAGCAACACAGGAACCAACTGAAAGAACTCTCATTGGCCAAATCTGGAACAATTTGAACGACAAAATAGATAAAATGGTATTGGATTATGACCCAACATATAAGATAAACACCCAAGAATACACACTAATGCACATAAATGATTGAACTAATAAATGGAAGAGAAGAGATGATCTCTTTTGCAGAATTCTAAATAATTTATGTAGATCCTTCACCCTAAAGGAGGTGACCATAACTCCCCACTCCTTAAGTCACTATGCACAGTGACTTCCCTCCAAAGAGTATAGAAAGGGCAAGAAGAAAGGGTAATTTTACAGTGGGAAAACCACGCAGACACTAATTCCTATGATTTGAATGTATGTGTTCCTCTGAAATTCATATGCTAGAACTTAAACTCGAAGGTGGTGGTATTAAGAGGTAGGCCTTTCAGGAAGGGTCATGAGGGCTCTGCCATCTTGGATGGATGAGTACTCTTATAAGAGGGTTTGGGGCATGTCGTAGTGCCTTTTGCCCTTCCGCCTCTTGCCACGGGAGGACACAGCAGCAGGCACCATCTTGGAAGCCAAGTGCCGTCCTCACCAGACACTGAATCAGCTGTCTTCTTGATCTTGGACTTCTCAGCCTCCAGAACCATAAAGCATATATTTCTGTGCTTATAAGTAACCCAGTCTAAGGTATTTTTAATAGCAGCATAAATGGACTAAGATACTGTCTCAGCCAGGGATCAAGGTCAATATGAATAATGATAAATCATGCATCTACTCTTGCTACGATGTAATGAGGATGGTACTTTATATTTGTGATTTTCGTCTCCCAAGCCCATAACCCCAGTCTAATCACAACAGAAATCAGACAAATTCTAACAGAGGGATGTCTTACAAAACAATGACCAGTACTCCGCAAGACTCTCAAAGTCGTCAAAAACAAAACAAAACAAAACAAAAAAACAAGGAAAGGTAGAGAAACTGCCACAACCCAGAGGAGCCTAAGGAGACATAATAACTAAATGTAACGTGGAATTTCATTTGGGGTCCCGGAACAGAAGGACATTAGGAAAAAAAACAAAGAAATCTGAATAAACTATGGACTTTGTTAATAATGTATCAATATTGGTTCATTAATTGTAACAGATGTACCACACCAATGTAAGGTGTTAGTAATAGGGGAAACTGTGGATGGAGTACATGGGAATTCTCTCTACCGGCTTCTCCATTTTTTTTATAAACCTAAAACTGTTCTAAAAAAATAAAGTCATTTTACCAAATAAAAGTTAAAAGAAATTGAAGATTTGATATACCATTTCTGAGCAACCACGGTGAGCCAGGCATTTTCATCAGTATGTTTAAGGTCAAAATTGCCCTAATGGTGGATTATTAACTCTGCATCACAGAACACAGACTTGCGCACCCTGGGGCTCAGAGAGGTCAGTTTCCTAGGGTGCCCCCTGGGGAAGTGGCTGAGCTGGAGTGTGTGCTCATGTCTTCTGACTCCCTTCTGCGGTTCTTCCCATGATGGCATGTTATTGAGTGATGGCCGTGAGACTCAGTTAACCAGCAGCTTCTACTAACCAGAGCTCCCCATTCCGCAGCCATTCACAGTCTTGCTGTCTCCAGGGAACTTAATATAACTCCCTGAACTTTACACAGGTGAGTTCTTATTTTCACAGCCATCCCGGAAGGTAGAAATTGTTGGCTCCACGTTAGAGATGAAGAAGCTGAGACTCAGTAACTTTCTCATGGCCACTGAGCTAGTGATAGGTCAGAATTCAAGTGCAAGGCTTGTGCTCTCCCACCGTGCCATGCTGTCCCCTTGTGTGACCAGCATGAGCCCATTGAGGAATTTCACTCAATCACAGATTGGATTCCTTGGTCTTTTTGCTGACTTCTTTTCACTTTGTGGGAATGATTAGTGACTGAGAATTTAGCTTAGTTAGTGAGGAAAGTCTTTGAAACATTTTCATAAAGAGAATGGGGAGAGGAAGTCACAGGGCACATAATAGAATCTGCACCATAAACTAAGTTGGCAAAATAAATTACACATCAATCCCACTGTCCCCACTCCTGCTCCCATGGCAGACATGACTAATCAATCCTGAGCTCTCTGCTGCCATGCCCGGACCCAGCCTGACAATGACTCTCAGCAGGATCTCCAGGCAGCCATCACTCAATCTCAGGGCTGATCTGAAGACTAAACCCTTCTGCCTTCCCAGCTATGGGCATGGCCACATTTTTAAATGCATATCTTCAACATTTGAAAAACAGAATGAGAGTATGCACAGGGTAGTTATTTCATTTGCAGCTCATGCTACAGTCACAACACAAAATTATTTCTCCAGCCTTTAATCAGGATGCGCATTCACAGCCATATTCTTGATGGGATATGCCTGTGCTCAGTGAGGGAGAAACAGTGTAAGGCTGCTGCATGTCTGGGCTGCAGTGTTACCCATGCCCCTGTGCCGACCCTCGGTGAAACCACGTGACAGAATGACAGGAGGCTTTTGTAGGCCAGCCAGCCATGGGAAGTGACCTCACAGCTTATCCTTGGGAGAAGACTGTGGCAGTCTCATGAAATGATGGCTGCAGGATGAAGCTTTATGTTTAGCTTCAGACTGTGTGTGAGATCCAGTAACAACAATAGCAATAACAAAGCAGCAGATGGCAACAACCACAAAACCTCAGGCTCAGAGCAAGTTAGAAAATGACCTTATGATCCCTGGTATACATGCTGACCACATCAGGCCCAGGGAATCAATAATGTGAAGAAGTCCAGGCTGTTAATCACAGACGCATTATTCTGAAATATGAAGCCAAATTGTCTGAGACTAATATTTGTTGTAATTTGCCAACTCTGATAAAAGCTTAAAAAAAAAATCACCAGATCACAGCGTGTCTAAGTGGGTCACACGTCGCGCATTCGCTTAACTTGTGTTTAACATTTTTGTTTGCTTTTGTAGCCAGGTTTCCTCCTGTGGGTTCCACATCTCAAGATTGAGAGACCACATGGTCCTACATGAACATAAACACGGGGACATCCGCTTTGCTGTGTGAGTGACCATGAGGATATTTTCCACACAGGTAAGGATGGAGTGATGTTTTGAACCATAACGCCCTTCTTTCATTCTTAAAGATGTCACTTGCTTCTCTGACACATTCCTATTTCCCTGTGAGTCAAAGAAGGGGCAGTCACCCCCATTCCAGTGCACACACAAGGCTTCTGGAGCAGAACAGGCCTCTGTGGGATCCTCTTGACCAACTGGAGAAAGAAAGAAGCAGGTGGGCTGGGAAGACCCCTGCCTTCCCCACTCTCTTCTACGGGAAAACTCGGTTCTTTTGTGTCTCATCCTGCTCGGGCTGCTATAACAAAAAATATCTTAGACTGGGTGTCATCGACAACAGAAATTGATTGGTCAGTTTTGGAGTCTGAGAAGTTCAAGATTGAGGTGCAGGCAGATTGGGAGTCTGGTGAGAGCCTGCTTTCTGATTGATAGAAGAGTTAGGTAAATCTTTGTGTTGGGCCACAACAGAGTCTATTGGCATTACATTTTTACAACCCAGACTCGTCTGCTTTAGGCTTGGGCACCAATTTCTGTTTCATTTTTTCATCTTCTCATTGTGTCCTCACTTGGCAGAAGGGACAAGGGAGCTGTCTAGAGTCTCTCTTCTAGGGCACTAATCCCAAGCATAAGGGTTCTACTTTCACGACTTGGTTACCTCCCAAAGGCTCCGCCTCCCAACACCATCACCTCGTGGGGTCAGGATTTCAACATATGTATTCTGGAGGGACCCAGATATTCAAATCAGAGCAATCTGGAATCAAAAAACTTTCTCTGACAGATTAGGGTAAGATTGGGGATGGTAGGCTGAGACAGGTCAGCTCACCTTTGGTGCTGGGGGTTTAGTGAAGATTCCAGAACCTAGTGGCCCAGGGCATCAGCTCCCTCTGGGTTTCCAGACTGGGGTGCATGACAGGCTTCATGGAGTGTGCTTTCACGGCCTCCATACTTTCCCAAGATCTGATGAGGCCGGTTTGTTGCCACCTAATGCAAAGCATCTCTTAGGTAAAGCTTTGTGTTGGGGCACAACCGACACTGTTGGCATTACATTTTTATAACCCAGACTTGGCTGCCTTAGCCATGGGCACCAATTTCTGATTCATTTACTTATTCAACAGATATTTATTGAGCACCTACTATGCGCTAGGTACCGGAGCTTCACCAATAGGTAAGGGGCACTGTCCTGCCCTCACAGAGCTTGGTGGCCCATTGGTTGCAGTCAGGGGAACAGAATTTCCCTATTGACACATGGTGCATGCCGTAACAACTTGATGTAGAAAAACTGCCTCTAGTCACGTTCCTTGAAGGGGGCCATGGGCCAGGTAAGGGTTTAAGGCTTCACAAGCATCTTGTCTATACACTAGCAAGAAGCACTTCCTGCTCTTCTCTGCACCCACTCCAGAAAGCCAGGGTGCAGTGGTAACGTGGTGGGATTTGGGGTCAGACAGCCTTGGCCCCATCCAGTTCCACCCCTTTTTATCAAAGTGCCCTTGGACAAGTCACCAGGCCTTGCTAAGCTTCAGATTTCTGGTCTGAAAAACAGAGATGATGACTACAGCTGTGAAATAGTGGTGAGGGGGCCAGGCACAGCGGCTGACACCTATAATCCCAGCACTTTGCAAGGCTGAGGGAGGTGATTGCTTGTACCCAGGAGTTCGAGGCTAGACTGGGCAATATAGCAAGACCCTGTCTCTCTTTCAAAAAAAAAAAAGCTGGGCATGGTGGTTTGCATCTGTAGTCCCAGCTACTCAGGAGGCGGAGGCAAGGAGAGCACCTGAGTCAAGTAGATTGAAGCTGCAGTGAGCCGTGATCCCAGCCTGCACGACAGCCTGGGTGACAGAGCAAGACCCCATCTCTAAAAACAGAAACAAATGGTGTTGAGGGTTAAATGAATTAATAAAGGCACTAACAGTAATAAGAGCTCACCCATTCCCGGACGTAAGCCATAGAAGCAGGGCAGGCAGTATCCACGGGACGACGCAGGAGGATGCAGGAACAGTTTTCCCCATAAAGCAATGCAGGGCTCAGTGTGTCCTTTTGCCTTCTCCTATAGGCTGCTGATGCTGCCATGAGACCAGCAGCCCCAGAATCGTGATAGTGTAATAGTGACAGCCTTGGGGAAGGTAGCACGTTCAGGCAGCAGGAGCACACACAGGACCACGGCTCACTTGCACGACCAGGGCACACCCGCCAGCAGCAGATGTTTGCACCTAAATGCACAGCCACCAGCAACAGGACCTTGGGGGTTATGTTATTAGAGGAAAATGCTTAATGAAAAGATATTTATTAATATTGGGGCTTTATTTATGGGCACGAAAGTGGAAATAATCATATTGGTGTTTTACAGAGCAAGTGCAAACAACTCATTTTTTTTTTTTGAGACTGGGTCTTGCTCTGTCACCCAGGCTGGAGCACAGTGGATATGATCTCAGCTCACTGCAAACTCTGCCTCCGGGGTTCAAGCAATTTTCCTGCCTCAGCCTCCTGAGTAGCTGGGAATACAGGTGTGTGCCACCACACTCGGATGATTTTTGTATTTTTAGTAGACATGGGGTTTCACCATGTTGAACAGGCTGGTCTTGAACTCCTGATCTCAAGTGATTTGCCTGCCTTGGCCTCCAAAAGTGCTCGGATTACAGGCATGAGCCACCACGCCGGCCTCAACTCATTTTTATCCTATGGAAACACATGACCTACGTGCAAAGTGAACACAATTCCCAAATCATCTTGCTGCCTCTGCTTTTGGAATTATCTTCTCTGGACGACACTAGGCAGGCACAGGTTTGACCTTCACTCCATGGCAAACTATTCCACACCTTCTAGGGCATTTTCTGCTGAAAGGATGGAGTTGGTGCGTTTTGTTTCACCCCGGTGAGCTGTGGTTTGCAGTTTGCTTTTTTCTGTGCTGTGCACAGCTGCTGGTGTGTTTGTAATCCTCCAGTTGGGTCTGTGCTGGGACCCTGGGCTCTCAATTTGGCTCAGGGCATTCACAGGGCAGCCACCTCTCTCCTTCACCACTTGCTGCTGGGCTGAGTGGGCAGCATTGCGCTCCGCAATAGGCTTTCTCAGTCCACAGCACCCACCACGGCCCCTGGCACACGAGGATGAAGGCAGCCACATCCCTGTCAGGGTCGTCTGTGAGAAGGGAAGGGCTAGCATGAAAACCGAGAGTAAACATGGGTTATGGAAAAATTGGGCCTCTTTCTGCTAGCTGTTTCCCGCCTGCACTATTTCTGAAGCTGGCAAACACAAAGGCACAGTGTGTGAAGTTCAAATCTGTTTCTGCATTGTTAGATCAAGCCTGGGAAGCCAACAGATGAGAGTGCTATTTTGAGATGCAAGATCAGGCTGAAGAGAAGAGGCAGAGTCGGAACATCCCCAGGTTTGGGTCCTCTTGGACGGAGCCTCCTCCGCAGCTATACTTGTCCCCAGGCAGGAGAGTAGTCACAGCTTCAGGGACCACTCCCTACCACGCCCTGCCGTGACCCCATGCCTGGGAGTACACTTGGAAGTGCAGGCTGCCCTACCAAGCACCAGACAAGTGCCCCTGGACTCTGGGATGGATGAAAGCTGATGACAGCCATTTATTTGTATGGAAGTGAGTCCTGGGCAGGAGAGAGGAGACCTGGGGCAGTAAGGACAACAAATCAAAGCCTCGACTTAGCAGTGGTGCCCAGTGTTCAAATCAGCCCCCAGGTGACTGCAGTGAGGGCTCCTCCAGGGCTGCCCACACTGGCCACAGAGCACTGTTGGTTCCCTGGTGGGCACCTTCTCCCTGTCTTGGTTACAGGAGCTCTTGAAGCTCTCACACACACTTACTGGATGGCAGCTGGGTTTGTGCCATGCTGGTGATGGGCACAAGGAAACTGCTCAAATGTATAGAGTTAAATGTGCACAAGCTGGAGGCTGGAGTCCTCTCCGGGATGGAACTTTCTTTTTTCCTTCTTCTTCTTTTCTTTTTTTTAAGAGACAGGGTCTCACTCTGTTGCCCAGGCTGGAGTACGGTGATGAGAGCATAGCTCACTGCAGCCTCAAACTTCTGGGTTCAAGTGATCCCCCCACGTAGCTGGGACTACAGGTGCGAGCAACCACAATCTGCTAATTTTTATTTTTTTATTTCTCTAGAGACAGAGGTCTCACTATGTTACATAGGTTGGTCTGGAGCTCCTGGCCTCAAGCAGTCCTCCTGTGTCTGCCTCCCAAAGTGCTGGGACTATAGGTGTGAGCCACTGCTCCCGGCCAAGGGATGTGACTGTCTTCTGTACAAGCCAATTAATGAACGTTGCACACGAAGCTAAATAGCATTTATTGTCCTGTGAAGTCACTGCCTGTATTTGACAACTGTGTCCAAGATGCTGAGGACAATCCAGGCTGCTAATGTGACAGGCTCAGATAATTTTTAAAGCTGCCTCCTTCTTGTGCACTGATCCACGGCTCCAAACTGCGGAACGGCTTTGAAAATGTCCCCAGCGGAGCGGTTCCCCTCCCACTACACATGGAGACCCATTCTTCATTGATTTGCACGTGTCTGCAAGTACAAAACAGCACTGACTCCCTCTTGGTATGAAAAAGGTGGTCTCGGCATGGTTTCGGAGAAGGGAGTACCCAGGTAGTAAATCAGGTCTTTCATCACAGATAGCGAATAATGAATGTCATTCAGTGCTAAAATGATGGCAATTCTTCACCTGTCAGAGGAAAAGAGCACAGAAAAGAGGGGTTTAAGAAATAGCTTAAAAATAGCAACAGCTCACGGAGTGTGATGGTGTGGCTGGAAGGCTGTGAGCCGCTGTCTAGCAGGGAGGCCACGGGGGTGAGCTTCACCCGCAGAAAAATTTCATGAACTCCTTGGCTGGGAACGTCTTCCACTAGGATTGAAGAACCAGGCAGGGCTTCTCCCTGGGACCATGACCTTGGGACAAGGTCTTACTCCCTCACTTCTCTTTGGAATCTGGGTTTGCAGCGCATCTTCATGCAATTCCTTCTGCACTGAAGACATACACAGAGAGGGCTTCCCCACACACAGCGCTGTGGAGGTCTCTGGGTTTCTGTTTCCCACAAGCTCATTCAGGGACCGTCTGTAGAATAAAGGGGCTAGAGAGAGGTGTTGAGAGGGAGGACTATGGGAAAAACACAGGCTTTGGAGTTTCCTGACCCTGAATTTACTGGAGTTGTACCAATGACTCCCTTTGGGGCCCTGGGGAGCTAACCTGGTCTCTCAAAGCCTGAGTTCTGCTGTGTGTACTATGAGGACACGAATACATCCTCCACAGGGACTTAATGACATATTCCACATAAATCACCTCAATAGAGGGTCTCAGTAAAGACAGGCTCTTCCCCTTCTAGTTCAACACCCTGGCTGCAGCGCTCTTCACTTCCTACCTCTGCCTCTGTTCTTATATCTCCGCCTAAACTTCCATTCCTTACTCATTTCCATTTTTTAGTGCCTCTCTACCTTAAACAAACGTCAACTCCCGAGGGCTGTGACCACACTCCTCTCGTTCCTCACTCTTACTCAGTGCCTGGAATGGTACCCAGTGCCCAGAAGTTGCTCACGGTTTATTGACTAACCTGGTCCTTTCTAAATAACTATTGGTTTTATGAAAACCAAGGTGGAAATTAAAATGGAAGTTGATTCAATTAATGCTCAGATTATAGGTTGGCAGCTGAAAGGGTATTTATTATCGATATTTCCACTCTAGTAAAATTTCAACATGATTTCCTTTTACCAACCATTCCACTTCCCACCACTGTCGGGCTGCCTGCCCACCCAACCCCTGCCAAATTTGGAGGGTCTGTAGTTCCTCAGTAGGCTAGTGTTCCCTCCTTGGAAACTGTGGTTGAGCTGCCATGGATAGAACTGAAGTGGCAATGGGCAGGCAGCCAGACCCCAGCCTTCTGACCCCCAAACCTCCACTTACTAGAAAAGCCTTTCTTCCTAGATTCTGCTTTCAGAGAGCAAAAGAAAGTAACTACCCTGTGTCATCTATCACTATGCTGGCAATCTATCTGGTCATTGTGATGGATTCTGTTGTGATGGAACACTTAAAAATACTCAAGAAGATGTCTGTGGCTGGGTCCCAAACATTCAGCTCAGGCTGAGACTAGAATCTGCTCAGGTTGGAGTAGAACCAAGAATCTTTAACAAAGGAACCCAGACTCTGCCCCTGAGAGGCTCTGTTCTCTTCCTTCCATGTCCGCAGACATGGCCTATAGTGCTTTTGTTAATTCACCAACTTCCTGCCTCTTTGCCAAGCTCTCCCAGTGGCCGGTAGAGGGAGTCCTCTCTCTGACAGGCAGCGTTGCCCCAGGGCTTCCTGGCTAGGAGATGGAAGGATACAAGGCTCCCAGAGCAAAGCCCAGGTAGGAAGTTCCCATTCCAAGAATTCCAACATGGGGTACTTTTGGGAAGGAGCGTTCCAGAGAGGAGAGTCTGATTGTGTGAGCTGAACTTGGCAAGACCAAGACACAGAACAGCACCTCCGGATGGTGTTTGTTAATAAACTGTGGCTCTAGCAAATTGAACCAAATTTACACCTTTTGAATCTTAGAGTCTTGTTTCACTGAGGCACAGGAAAGAACAATGATCTCCGACTCTGCTACGTGCCAGTTCCCACTACCTCCCTGTTCCTCAAAGTGCAGTTATGAAATGGACTCATGCCCTTCACCTCCATTGGAGTTGTCTGCCTCATTCCAGCAAGCTTCCATTTATGTCCAGGGCTAGTGAGTTTTCAGGGAAAGCAGTTTTCTCTCTGGAGCCACGCACATTGACTTGTAACTACAATGTCTGCAGAAAAAGTTAACAGTACCACAAGGTCTGGAGAAAAAGTTAAAACAGACGCACTTTGATCTTTGACATTGTCCTACTAGGGTGTCAGTGATTCTCCAGTGTCAGCCTCTGAGGACAGCTAGAGCATGTCGATATAAACAGACTTTCATACTGAAAACTAACACAATACCAGGCACTAATGGAAACTAAAGCCAACAAGCAAACAAACCCCCAAATTGATAGAAATGATTAAAAGTCTGCCTGGGCACAGAGGCTCACACCTGTAATCCTAGCACTTTGGGAGGCCGAAGTGGGTGGATCACTTGAGGTCAGAAGTTCGAGACCAGCTGGCTAACAAGGTGAAACCCCATCTCTACTAAAAAAATACAAAAATTAGCTGGGCATGGTGGCAGATGCCTGTGATCCCAGCTATTCAGAAGGCTGAGGCAGGAGAATCTCTTGAACCTGGGAGGTAGAGGTTCAAGTGGAGATTGCACCAGTGTACTTCAGCCTGGGCAACAGAGTGAGATTCTGTCTCAAAAAAAAAAAAAAAGAAAGAAAGAAAGAAACGATGAAAAATCTGAAGATTTTCAAAGAATCTTTCCAAATATCTTAAGAAAATTGAGGCAACATAATCTGCTTATGTTATCCAATGACACCTTTGCATTTTCTAGTGCTGCCATCTATATTTAGAGAATGTAAAAATTGTGGATTTCAGTTCTGTGTCTTTCCTTGAGGGAGTCAGTAACTGATGATAAATAGATATAATTAAATGAATCAACCAGAGCTAGGATGCTGAGACTTCATACTGTTGAAATGGCAATATTCTCCAAATTGATCTACAGATTCAAAGTTCTAGCTGGTTGTTTCTGCAGAAATTGCCAAGTTGACCCTAAAATTCATATGGACCCTGAATAGCTGAAGCAATCTTGAAAGGAAGAACAAAGTTAAAGGACTTAAACTTCCTGATTTCAAAACTTACTATAAATCTACAGTAATCAAGACAATGCAGTATTGGCATAGGATAAAGCTATCAATGGGCTAGAATTGGAGGTTCAAAAACAAATCCTGGAAATTAACAGGAAATTTATTTTTGACAAATATGTCAACACAATCCGATGAGGAAAGAATAGTTTTTTTTCAACTAATGCTGTTGGAACAACTGAATATCCACATGCGAAAGAATGAAGTTAGACCCTTATCTCATGGCATATACAAAATTATCTCAGACAGGTCATAGACCCAAAAGTAAAGCTAACACTGTAAAACATAAGCATAAATCTTAATGATCCTAGGTTGGTCTTAACTGTAATATAAACCATATAAGCAAAAAAGAAGTAGATAAATTGTACTTCATCAAAATTAAAAACATTTCCACTTGAAATCCTATCATCAAGAAAGTGAAAAGACAAGCCACAGACTCAGAGAAAAGATTTGCAAATCCTATCTGATAAGGAATTTGGGTCTAGAATATGTAAAGAATGCTTACAACTCAATAACAAGAAGATTTTTTTTTCCCCAAGTGATCAGAGCCTGAGAGATGAGCTGGAAACTTCTGTGACACAGCTCCAAAAGATGCCTGGGCTGGCCAACTCAATCAGTTAATGAATGGAGTAACAGAATCTGTGTCTTTAAAATTACTTTAAAATTATATGCCACTTTGAAAATGGGCAAAGGACATGAGCAGACATTTCTCCAAAGAAGGTATGCTGCCATGTCATTATAAGAGCTTCTCATCTACTCACCTACTAAATTGTTTTTAAATGATCTTTTAATAAGAATAAATCCTATGTCCATCAGTTATGCATTTTCAAAAACCAACTCTTGAGAACATCATTTATGTGGACTGATTGAGATCATGATTTTTCATTATTTGAAGGATTTATCTCAAATCCTTGATTTTCTGTTTATGCTGAAAATTTTTTTCCTATCTCATGCAACTCTGATGCTCACCAATCTCAGTGGCTTTCCTCATTACTGCTGCTATTTCAGTTATCTGGTCAATGTGGGCTTGTAATACCTTAGAATGCTGTTTGTTAAATTTCATGATTACACCAAGGTCGGCCTTCTTTTTAGGCAACACTTTAGCCCTCAGCATTTGTTATCAGTACTTGCTCATTATGAATCCCAAAGCTGATCACTTGCACTGCTCTTGAGAGCTGTGGTTTGCTCATAAAGAGGTTTTTCTGCATTGTCATGGTCGTTTGATATTTCAACAAGAGTTTTGGCATCAGCGAAGACCTTCTCCATTGGACAACTCATTTTCTGGTCTCCGTTATTGGCAGCCAACAGCTAAAAGTCTTTGTAAATGGTTGGTTGTAGGACACCATGAGGCTTCTGCTCTCCAGTACAGAGTAATAAGGGCTGGTGAGGATGTGGAGAAATCAGAACCGTCATTTACTGCTGGTGGGAATAGAAAATGGTGAAGCCAGTCTAGGTATGGTGGCTCAAGTCTGTAATCCCAGAACTTTGAAAGGCTGAGGCAGGAGGATCGCTTGAGGCCAGGAGTTTGAGAGCCCCCTGGGAGACATAATGAGACTCTGTCTCTACCAAAAAAAAAAAAAAAAAAAAGTGGTAGGTGTGGTGGTGTGCCCTGTAGTCCTAGCTATTCAGGTGGGGGAGGCAGGTGGATCTCTTGAGCCCTCCAGCCTGGGCAACAGTTGTGATGACTCCTAATAACTTCAGTAGGGATGGTACCAGGTGGAAGAGGCTGAAGGAGAGACCCAGAGTCAGTGGACAAAAGGTAGGGTTTATCTGGGGGAACGTACTCACAGGGCAGTTCTGTGTTGGCAGGCTGGACAGGAGAACAGCAACCACTTGTAAAAAGTATGGAGTTTATTGGCATTTTCATTTAGCACCCTCAATGCCAGCAACCTCCATATGGAAGCTCTCATTTCTTAAGTGACTGCTGTCAGTTGCATCTGATATAGAGTGACAGAGTGAGGCCCTGTCTCAAAAGAAAAAAAATGGTACAGCCATTTGGAAAACTGCTGGCCATTCCTCAAATGTTAACAGCGTTATCTTTGACATCCATCAAGCCTGGACACGAGGTCAGCGTTATCTCCTTAACCCCGATCGGACAGGGCAGGCAGCATGAATCTTTTCTACGAGGGAAAAGTGAGGCGCCAAGAGAAATCGCTGGCTGGGGTTCACTGGGTCTGACCACCCATGCCCCTCAATTGAATCTCACTACTGTTCTTTTTCCCTCTCTTTAGTCCATCATGTTTAGGCTCAGGACCATGCATCATATGTGCTCTCTTCCAATACTTAGGGCTAACTGATCCCCACTGAAAAAAATGTTTTCAGAAAGCAAATCCCTAACTGGAAACAGGAAAATCTCAGGAGTGGGATTCTTCCCTAAAGCAGATTTGTTATACTGCTTTCACTTTAGCGTGGAACTGCACAGGAGGAACTGTGAGCAGGTCCCCACCATTTCAGTCAGCCCGGTAACATTGGTGTGATGAGGGTGTGTATTAGTCTCTTTTCACACTACCAGTAAAGACATATTTGAGACCAGGCAATTCACGAAAGAAAGAGGTTTAATGGACTCACAGTTCCACATGGCTGGGGAGGCCTCACCATCATGGTGCAAAGCAAGGAGGAGCAAGTCATGTCTTACATGGATGGCAGCAGGCAAAAAGAGAGAGCTTGGTCATGGAAACTTCTTCTTATAAAACCATTAGGCCTTGTGAGACTCATTCACTAATGAGAACAGCAGGGGAAAGACCTGCCCCCATGATTCAGTCACCCCTCATTGGGTCCCTCCCACAACACATGGGAATTCAAGATGAGATTTGGGTGGGGACACAGCTAAACCATATCAGGGTGTATTCATGTGGTACCCTAAATTATGCAATGTCCCTCTTGGATGGCATGGGCCCCAGGTGAAGCATGCCAGCTGCCCCATGCTCACCTCACAGGTGGAAAGCTCGCAGGTGCTTCCAGCATTTCTAACAGTACTGCAGACATTAGGGTACCTGGAACTATGGAGTGTGAAATATCACACTATTACCTGGGGAGTTTTTTAGACACACCTAGTCCAGGCCTTTCACAGATTCACTGTCTTCAAATCTTTAGGCATGGGGGTTGAGAGTTGGCATTTCAAACAAACTTACTTTGCAGTGAGTTTAAGAATGATGAGTGCTCAGCTGAAGTCTGATTCTGCAGACCTAAACCCTGGGGGATTAAACTGCCCATCACTTTCTAACGGTATGTCATGAGAAAAGAATGACTGATTAATGCAAATCTCAGCCTACTAAATAAGAAAATTAGGGGAGTGTTCAATTTTTTGCAAAGACAGAGCTGCTTAAAGATATCTGAGGGATATTTGAATAAGATTTCGTTGACAACATCGGATTCATGTTTTAAGAACCCACAGATTGCAATCATTTCGGGGGTATTTTCCTGGCACAGCTACCATTATCTTTCACTTCCCCTGAGTCTATGCCAGGCTTAATTACCTTTGTCTTCTAAGCCAGTGGTTCTCAACCTTGGCCTCACATTAGAATGACCAGGGGAGCTTTAAAAAATAAATACCAACTCCAGGTCGCAGCCCAGGCCAATTGCATTTCAATTTCTGGGAGTAGGACCCAGGTATCAGTGTTTCTAAAGCTCTTCAGGTGATCCTAATGTGCAATCACAGTGGAAACCCCTGCTCTGAGGGAGTATTTACCCATTTCTCTTGGTGTAAAAGTAACTGTGGTTTTGGCCATTACTTTCAATGGCAAAAACAGCAATTTCTTTTACACCAACCTAATCAGAGCCTCTCTGCCCTCCCACAGTGGGATGGCCATTCTGCCTCGGCATTCTTCCCCATGTGTTGGAATGTTCTGTCCCACCCCTCCATCTATCCCCAGGCTTCTAAGGGAAAACCGCCAAGGTCCCAGAGCAGCCTTGCAGATCCTCCACCACCAGTAATGTCCTGCCAGCTGGCTCTCGCCGGGCCCAGCCTGTTCTGTCCCAGCCTGCGCTAGAGTCCAGCTTCCAGCTTGCTGTCTAGGGCTCCCTCTCTCCCTCAGTCTTGCTTTCAGCCCTAATACAACCAAGCCACACAGCTTGGTTGTATCAATCGTTAAAGCCCACCTCTCCAGGAGCACATCACTGTTTTCATTAACCATCTGAGCCAGCTCGCCTTGCCACCCAATGTCTGGAGGGGTGATGGGAAAAAAGGCAACTTGGTGATGAGGCTGACCGTCTTAAGGTAAGAAGACTGCGTGCATTCCACCCAGAGCCTCTGAAATGTAGTGAACTCCAGGAACCCAGAGAAACAAAGGATGACTCTTAGATCCTTCAGGAGGGGAACAGGTCGAAGCTCAGCTAAGAATCAGGGGCTCAGCCAAACTGGCATGGCTGAGCTCTACATCTGGTGGAGAAACAGTACCAACCAGACAAAGTTACCCATTCAGCTAATATTTTACTGCACATTTACTACATGCTAAGCCTCGTGCAAAGTGCTGGGGATACAAAATGAGCAGAACAGGTTAAGTTCCTGTTCTCAACGCTCACCTTCAGGTAAGGGAGGTCACCAATTAAGCAGCCAAACTAAACTAGGTGAGAGGCACGTGTGGCGTGGCAGAGGGGGAGCTCATCCTAGAGCATTGGAGAGAGATTGGGGGAACTGAAGGGTCATGAACCTAGCAAGGATGGAGGGCTGGAAGGCTCTAGGCAGACTGGACAGTTTCTGTAAAGCCTCTATAAGGGAGGAACTAGAATGTTGTGACCTAGGACCCAACGGCAGCCAGAATTCCTGAGAGAAGGCAGGAGGCAACCTTTCCAAGGTGCAGAGACTCAGCTCCATGTTCTCAGAGCAACAGGCAGGCAGCCGCAATTGCTCACGACACATCTGCACTTCAAATGGCAGCAGACTGGTGGTAGGGTAGACCAGTTCATTGCCTTTCTTAGTGGCGGTGGCAGTAGTAGCATTGGCAGTCAAAGTTTTGGTAGCTCAGTAGTCCTCATAGCCTGGAATGGGATGATGCTGTGGGGATGGGCAGATGAGAGAGCATTCCAGAAACGTGTAGGGCATGGAGTCAGCGGAACGGGACAGTGGGCCGGTAAGTGTGGTGGGCCAGCTTGGTTTGGTTTTCTCTCCCTGCTTACTTTCTTCCTGTGGCTCAACATAGACTAACCCCCTTCTAGAGGCAGATACATATTGATTTTGCACTACACAGGTAGGGAGTCCTTTGTAATACAACTCAAAAGGGACAAAAAGCGACAGAGACATTTTTAGTCTAAAGACATATGGGAGTTATATGAGAAGTCATTCTTGGAGGTATAAAAGATTCTGTTGTCCTGTATGTGCTTAACACTGAGGCCAGACCAGTGAGGGGCAGCTTTGTTCGCTCCTCCACTAAGAGGACCTGAAGCCTCCCCAGCTTTGTCCATGGAGATCAAAGACACGAGTGAGCAGAGCTGGCTGAGGCCAGGAAAGGAGGTGGCAGGACCCCGGGGGTGCCATGACCTTGGGGTTCATGGGGGAGGGGAGCGAATGGAGCAAGGCAAGTCATAGGGGACTGAAGGACATGGTCCATCCTGGTTGGCAACCCGTTGAGGGGTGTTGAGAGAAGCCACATCGGTTCTGCCCGGGCTACACGCTGAATAAGTAAATTCACAGACTGAAAAGTGAGTCTGGGACCTGTGTGTCCCTGACCCTGGTGGCTGAACTCCTCAGTGTCTGCAGATGAGCAAGGCTGGAGGCAGAGCTGCAAGCCAGAGAGAGAGGCCTGGGCCAACTTAGGGTTCCCTAGGCCGTCTCTCTACAGACTTTGTAGCAACGAGCCCAGATGCCAAATTTTAGTTGATAAAAATTACAGAAATGACAGAGATGCTTTTGGGTCACTTCAATCAGACGGCTAACCAGCTGGTCCAGGCAGATGCTGCATGAAGACAAGCATTGCCTAATTGCGCAATTTATTTTAAATTACATTTTCACTCACTCACTCTCTCTCTCTGAAAAGAGAATGGAATTAAATTTAAAAGCGTTAGGGAGGAATGTCTAAGGATGAGCAGAGTGCTAAGAAAGCTCTGAGGAGAGGAATAACCTAAGCCCCAGTGAGCCGTGTCCCATTGCAGAGGTCAGTGCTGACGGGTTAAGGGCAGGAGACAGCAAACAAACCAGCAGCTTCTCCCTGGAGAGCCAACACCAGGTTCCAAGCTCCATCCTTATTCTCAGAGGCCAAGGATGTCTTGTCTTCTGGTGTCCTGTGGGAAGAGTCATTAGATTGGAACCCACGGTGGGGATGGTTTCTTCCTAGCATGGTACAAATGAAATGTCAGGTCAGTCGAATTATGCCACAGTGCCTACAGTTTTATTTTTATTTAATTATAATCTTACATTGTTACAAAAGCTACATAATCTCTGCTCCGGTTTCTCAATTTACAAAGTTGCTTTCCTGTACTTTCAGCAGTTTTACTTCATGATTTCTATCCGTTATAAAAGAATACACATGGGAAGTTCCCACATGACCTCCCCAGCCTCACCACCGCAATGTCACATCGATGCAGTCATGGTATTTGTAGGGCTCACACCTGGTGGTAGGGACTGGGCATACAAGCATGGAGATATGGTCGTTGCCCCCAACGTGTCCACAGAGTTACCCAAATGCCCGGCTATATCTGTGTCTCTTCCTTCCCAGTGGTTGACTGCAGTGAGAGAAAAATATGAATGGATCTCAGATAAGAAAAATCACAGGCAAGAGCCTCCAAGTTTAGCCTCTGCAACTCGGAGCATCGGTGGGGCTTTGCAAATGAGCCAGGTGCCACCCAAGCGTAATGTGAAGAGGGTGAAAGGACCCCCACATCCCAGCCCACGGCCCAGGCCCAGCTCTGCTCTGGCTGGCTCCCGGTGTTGCCGCCTGGTTCTGTGCCTGGTATTGCCACCTGTCTGTGCTTACACTTCTCAGAGTCCCGCCATCCGTGATCTGGTGAAATCCATGAGCTCTGCTTCCTCTCAGGCCCTTGCATTAGAGGAATCTCAGTCCTCAGGTGGAAGCAGGCCTTAGACAGTAGAGAACAGTGAGTGCGGCTTTGTTTACAGGCTAAACCCCTTTCTAACCCCATCCTCATTCAGTCCCTGCCCCAGCAGCGTTCAGCCTTTGTTAAGAAGCTGTGCAAATGTCCTGTCTCAGCCATGCAGAAAACATTTCTGCTAGGACTGCCTCCTTTCTAAGGGGCAGACACTGTCACTAGCTCTTATTCCCTGGGCTGGCCTCACTTCCCTCTGGGTTATCCCCACACCTCCGGCTGTGTCTCTCCTGACAGCGACAATGACCCCAGATACTGCAGGGACAGCAGCAGCGGCTCCACTTAAACTCAGCACAAAGGAAAAGCAATCCATGGGCTGTTACCTAAAAGGACCTTGCCTGCTGTCTTGGATCTAGGATTGCTATGATCTGAATGTCTGTATCCCCCAAACTTCCTGTGTTGAATCTCTGATCCCAATGTGATGGTATGAGGAGGTAGGGCCTCTGGTAGGGCCTCTGAGAGGGTTAATAATGGGGTTAGTGCCCTTATGAAAGGGACTCTGGAGAGCTCTCTGGTCCTTTCCCAACATGGGAGGACGCAGTGGGAAGATTATGAGCCACGAAACAGGCTCTCACCGGGCGCTGAGCCTGCTGGCCTTCATCTTAAATTCCCAGCTCCAGAATGGTGAGAATTCCATTTCCATCATCCCAGCTGCTCAGTGGATGGGCCCTATGTCACAGCTGCCCCAACCCTCCAAGACCAGGACCTAGAAACTGTGGTCTGTCATTCCAACTGCCACACAATATATCAGTTGCTTGCGTAATAGGAATAGTATGTGTGGGACCGTATTAGACTGATGTATTTTTAATGCCGCATAAATCGGTTGCTGTCCTGGTTGTTGTCCCGTGGCTTCTCACATATTGAATCAGTGGAATTTATTGCTGGTGGGGAAAGGGGAGAGAAGACGTGTGCATAGGTACCTTGAAGAAAGAAATCACCATGCATTTTGAGTCTCCACTTAGAGACTCTTCAGGCCACAAAGAAACGGTAGTATTGAAAGCCAGACTTCAAAGATAGAGAAAAGGTTTATATAAAAAGCTTTCCTTTATAGGACAAGGACAAACCTTAGCAGTGTGAACATAGAGTATTACTGTAAAACCTGTTATAGAAGGGAAGCAGGATGGGGTGAGAAGAGAGACTACCGGCCGTGTGCCGTGGCTCACGCCTATAATCCCAGCACTTTGGGAGGCCGAGGCGGGCGGATCACGAGGTCGAGAGATCGAGACCGTCCTGGTCAACATGGTGAAACCCCGTCTCTACTGAAAATACAAAAAAATTAGCTGGGCATAGTGGCGCGCACCTGTAGTCCCAGCTACTCGGGAGGCTGAGGCAGGAGAATTGCTTGAACCCAGGAGGCAGAGGTTGCGGTGAGTCGAGATCGCGCCACTGCACTCCAGCGTGGGTAACAATTGTGAAACTCCTTCTCAAAAAAAAAAAAAAAAAAAAAAAAAAAAGAGAGACTACCACTTAGAAAGCGGAAAAATTCCCTCCTGGTAGAGTAAGAAGGAGAAGTTTGAAAGAGATAACTAGGACATTGCTTGGGTCTCTGCGAAGGAGCAGGTGAAGAACCACACAATAAAAATCTCAGTAGACATCCGGTTAAGCAGAGAGGCAGCGCCCAAGGGCACCAAGTGCTTATCCCCAGTAGAGGGCGCCCCGGCAGAGGGCGGTGTTAGGTAAATGAGCCTGAGGTAGGGACTGGCACAGCGCCCCCCGCAACCCCCCGCCGGTGGGACAGGGGTCTGCCAGTGCCCAGGCGCCCTGGAAAGGGAGGAGAGAAGCAGAGGGCCTGAGAAAGAGGCCTGCTTGTGCGCAGGAGGCCGCGGTGGGACCTCAGACAGGAATTTAAGGCTTAGGCCCGGGCCGCAGCAGTGAACCAGCCCCGCGCGCGTCCCAGTCCCGGCCCACGCGGCTCCCCACCAGGCAGCAGGTCTCCAAGGGAGGACAGAGCCGCCTCTTCAATGACTAAGTTAGTGCTAAAGGGAAAGAGGACCCTCTCCCGCTCCCTCTACTCACAGATGGGAATGTGCACTCCAGAGAAAGATCAGCTCAGCCAGGTTCTGCGTCACAGTGACAGGAGCCCACATTCTCTGCACAGTGCACTGCTCTGGGGGCCACCACCCGGGGCCAGCTCTCCCCAGCAGCTCCTGCTCCATCGCAGCGCCTTCCCTTCCTCGTCTGAGCCCTGGGGTGCCCTGGGAGTTCAGGTACCTCTCCCAGGCCAGCCATGGCAGAGGGAGGGAAGGCTGCCGGACGGCAGGGTGCTCCCGCCTGAAAACACGGTGGAGGGGGTTGAGCAATGACCAGCGATGGGAGCACAAGGGTGGGGCAGAGCCCCCTACCCGCCCTCTGCGGCTCTGCCAATCTGACTCGGGTCTTTTCTGGGCTGCAGCGGTGCCCCTGGCGGTCTTGCCTCCTGGTCCTGAGTAGCCTCCTGGGATGTCTTGACTCCTTGGAGCACTTCCTGTGGCTGGCCTTGTCTAGGCACTTTAATGAATCATCACAACGATGGTCTCTCTTTCATAGACAGGAAACTGAGGTCGGAGAACCAGGAAACACTAAGCTAGGCTTTGTGTTCAGGCTCCCACTCGGTGACGGTGACATTCTTAAATCCACTTGCTTCAATACAGGAAGAAGTCCTGTCCACAGCCCCTCCTGTCTTTTCTCCTTCTTCATGAGCCTGCCCTGGATCACACCCTGGCTATGCCTTTCTGCATTGCCCCGCCCCCCTTCCCCACTGCAAGCTCAGGATGGTGGAACTGAGGCTGTTGTTTGGCTCCCTGGATTCCAAGCCTGGCACAGTTGGGCTCAATTAAGCTTTGTAGAATGGATGGCTGGGTGAAAAGATTTATCTTCTGAGACGGTGTCTAGTTTCTAAACACGGTGGTCTGAACAGAAGACCATGGAGTTTTTTTTACGTTATCCGCGGAAAACTGCTGTCTTCTAAAGCTCCTCTGCAGAGCTCCTTTATTTTTTTTGAGACAGGGTCTCTCTCTGTCACTCAGGCTGGAATGCAGTGATGTGATCACTGCTCACTGCAGCCTCGACCTCCCACGCTGAAGTGATCCTATTGCCTTAGCCTCCTGAGTAGCTGGGACCACAGGTGTGCACTACCACCACTCCTGGCTATTTACTTTTTTTTAAGTAGAGATGAGGTATCGTCTGCAGAGTTCTTGAATCTTCCAACTGAGAAGCTCTTCTGGCTACTCAATTCTGAAACCTGCTGAGACTGAATGTCTTCTTCTGTTCCCATCAAGGATATTTACAGGCAGAAGAATACATTTCTGCCTTTCCACAAAAATGATTATTTAATTGCATTTCTAAGAAACTGTAGTTTCCAGCTTAGCTGACCTACTTCTGCTACCTCAGCACTCTGTCTCAGAGCTCCACAGCCAGAAAAGGGAGTCTGCCTTCTCTTCGTCCTCCATCCCCATTCCCTCCCCCTTCCTTTCTTCTTAAAGTAATTCATGAATATAAATTTTGGGGGGCCGAGGTGCGTGGAGCACCTGAGGTCCGGAGTTCAAGACCAGCCTGGCCATCATGGCGAAGCCCCCATCTTTACAAAAAATAAAAAAATAAAAGAATATAAACTTAAAATACACAGACAGGCAGGCATCAACTAGATAAAATGTAAATAACCTTTGTCCTTACCATTCCATCCTGGACTCATTTCCAGGCAGCTAACAGTCTTTTTCTCTTTTTCCTGGGTTTAGAAAACTCTCTGGGTGATTCATTGTAACTGTTTCTTATCTTTCAGAGAAGATTATCCATAAACTGATGAGCAGACAGTATCTATGGACAATCTGTTCTGAAAGACAAAGAATTTCACCTTACACTACTTTTCACTCACCTTCTCCTCCCCTTCCTGATATTTCATGCAATGTTATTATTATTTTTTCTAACGGTTGCTTTTACAACTTTAAGTGGTATGCATCAACTCCGGTATTTTGGTTTATTCACCTTAAATTGTGTCTGTGGACTCCTAGCCTTAAAGATTAGGAGGTGAGTATCTTCCCTTCTGCCCCTAGTTTCAGTCAGTTGTATCAATATTACATTGTCAGCCAGGCGTGGTGGCTCACACCTGTAATCCCAGCACTTTGGGAGGCCGAGGCAGGTGTATCACTTGAGGTCAGGAGTTCGAGACCAGCCTGGTCAACATGGTGAAACCCTGTCTCTACTAAAAATACAAAAATTAGCTGAGCGTGGTGGTATGCACCTGCAGGCCCAGCTACTCGGAGGCTGAGGCAGGAGAATTGCTTGAATCCAGGAGGCAGAGGTTGCAGTGAACTGAGATCACACCACTACACTTCAGCCTGGGTGACAGAGCAAGACTCTGCCTCAGAAAAATAAACCTTTTTTTTTTTTTTAAACTTGTCTAGGCTTGTCAATTTTGTATCAGTTTTGTGACTAAACATGTCTTTTGTACTTCATCTTTAAGTTGACTTTAACCACTGAAATTGCATAAATAGATGTATAAGATTATAATTATAAAAAAATTATTGCATAGATGCATAGTGTAATGAAACCTTTAGAGAAGTAAATAGGTATGTATATACATATATATTTTTGCCATCAGAATCTTGCCTCTCAAGAAAGAATCCTGCAAGCATCAAGTGATTTCTTTTATCTCTGTCTAGCTCAGTGATTACTGTTTATTTTGCCCATATCATTCTCTTTGATTACTTTTTGATTTTGCTGGAGAGCATTCATGAGCAATCTTGTTTGCGTAAAGTTTGTGAAAATGAGCAACTTTTTCTGAGTTCTTGCAGACCCCAAAATGTCTTTCTTTCACTCCCATTTGTTTGACAATTTCTCTTTACCTTTTTTTGTTACTGAGATATAATTTGCATACAGTAAAGAAAATGAGGCCAGGCTCGGTGGCTCACACCTGTAATCCCAGAACTCTGGGAGGCCGAGATAGGCAGATCACCTGAGGTCAGGAGTTCAAGACCAGCCTGGCCAACGTGGTGAAACACTGTCTCTATTAAATATACAAAATTAACTGGGTGTGGTGGTGCATGCCTGTAATCCTAGCTACTTGGGTGGCTGAGGCAGGAGAATCGCTTGAACCTGGGAGGCGGAGGTTACAGTGAGCTGAGATCGTGCCACTGCACTCCTGCCTGGCTGATAAGAACTAAACTCCATCTCAAAAAAAAAAAAAAAAAAAAGAAAGGAAGAAAAGAAAAAGAAAATGAATCGTAAGTGTGCAGCCACTGCCCATATTAAGATATACAACATTTCCATCACTGAGAAGGTTTCCCTGTGCCTCTCTCGAAACAATTCTGTTGCTTCACCTCCTCAGGCAATGACTGGGTTCTGTCACTACAGATTAGTTTTGCCTATTCTAGAACTTCATATAAATGGAATCATTCAGTTCTGACTTCGTATTTGGTTTCTTTTATTGAACATATTATCTAATTATCCCATGTTATTGTGTATATCAGTAGTTTGTCCTTTTTAAGTAGATGCGTTATAAGGAGTTTAACCATTCTTCTGTTGATGGACATTTGGGTTGTCTTAAAGTTTTGGCAATTACAAATAAGCCTGCTGTGAACATCTTTACACATGTCTTTTTGTGAACATCTCTTGGATATATAGTAGATTCTGTCAAACACTTTTCCAAAGTGGCTGAGCCATTCACACTACCACCAGCAATAGATGAGAGTTGCAGTTGATTCACGTCCTTGTCAACACTTGTTGTCAGTCCTTTTAACTTTAGTCATACTGGTAGATATATTGCTTTGGGTTTAATTTGCATTTCTGTGATAAGAAATGATGATGAGTGTCTATTCATATGTTTATTGGCCACTTAGACAATCTTGGATTGATCATTTGCCTGGAGATACAATTTCAGATTCAAAATAACTTTCAGGATATTGAAGGAGTTGCTTCGTTATGATCAACAAGATGACTGTGGACAATTTTATTCTCGTTTGTATGTAAGTCCCTTGCTTTTATCCCTCTGGAAGTTTTTAAAACTTGCTCTCTCTTATTGGAGTCCTGTAGTTTTACCAAGATGAAATGAAGTGAGGGGTTTTTAAAATCAAAATTGCTTGATTCTCAATGAATCCTTTCTATGGGAAAGCTCTTGTATTTCTTCTGCCAAGAAGAAACTTTACATGTAACTCTATGACTAAACATGTCTTTTATACTGTTCATTTTTAAAGTTGACTTTCCTATGTTGGATACTTGCCCCCTTCCTCACCTTCATGTTCTCTAATGGGATGTTCGTTAGACAGATGCTAGATTGCTTGGAATTCTCCTCTACCTCTTTTAACTTTTCTCTCTCTCTCTTTTTTTTTTTCTTGAGGTGGTGTCTCACTCTGTCACCCAGGCTGGAGGGCAGTGGTGCAATCTTGGCTCACTGCAACCTCCGTCTCCCAGGTTCAAGCGATTCTCCTGCCTCAGCATCCCAAGTACCTGGGACTACAGGCACGTGCCACCATATCTGGCTAATTTTTGTATTTTTAGTAGAGGCAGGGTTTCACCATGTTGCCCAGGCTAGACTCGAACTCCTGACCTCAGGTGATCCACCTGCCTTGGCCTCCCAAAGTGGTGGGATTACACGCCTGGCCTTCTCTCAGTTTTATCTCATGTCTTTATCCTTCTGCTTTAAGTCATGGGAAACTTCCTTGATGTTACGTGTGACATAATCATCAAATCAAATCAAATGAACTTTTGTCTTAGAGGAGAGTTTACTATTCCTTTTGGGCTAATAAACATGGGATTAAAAAGGCCCAGCATCCAGCATGTTCCACTGCTTCATTTTTGATGGATAAGACAACAAAATTTGGGACCAAAAGGAGTTAGTGACTCAGTCAAGGCCAACCGATTTGAGTAGCAGAGTTAAGGTTAGATGGCCCAATTATTTTTCCATCACATCATGTGAAGTGTGAAATGGGCCCAGAGGGGAGACACCTTTAGCAGGGGCCCGTCATGGTGCCAACGGATACATCATGTTGTCGTGACCTGTTTCCTGCAAACAGCCTCTCCCAGCAGCTCAGACCTCCCATTCTGTCTTCCCACATCTCCCTGTAGCATGAATCTCTGCCCTATATGCTGTAACCTCTACATTAATAAGCAGCCTATTAGGGGCTGGCTTGTTCTTTGACATTTCTGCCTATATGTCTTCTCTTCCCAGTGGCTCGTGGGACTTCAAGATAGGGACTCTCACCTTCTTCTGGCTTCTCTACAGCATAGTGCTGGCTCCACTAAGAGGGTGCTAGATATATCTGGGGACTCCCTGGGCTCCTGCAGTGGGGACATGATTTATCTACCTCTGAAATATGACCCAACCTGGTGGAGTGCCTGGTACATAGCAGATGCTGACAATCTTTACTGACAGAGCATTTTCCATCAATCTGAACTAGAATATCATACACATACTGTTTTCTTAAGGCCCTCTTTTCAACTCTGGGAATTTATAGGATATAGTTAGTTGAAAGCTAATTGGCTTTGGGGAACACAGATCCTTCTCTTATTATCTCTGGATCTTTAAGCAGCTCACACAACTGTTCTGACCTTTCTATGAAGTGGGTGATTTCCACGGAACCTGGGGTGAGGGGAGGTGGAGGGGAGAGATTTCTACCATATATGCTTGTTGTGAGAGTAAAATGAGATAGAGAAATAAGATGTCTGTCAATTGCAGATCATTAAAAAAAGCCCAGCTTCCTTTCCTGTCCCCCTTCCTCATCCACAAAAGCCATTAGCCATCATCAGCCCAGCAGTTCTTTCCTTTACCACTCACTCCAGGCTTAAAAGGAAAGGCTTTGCTATAAATCAAATGGAATGCCCTCAATGTTCCAGCTACAGCGCCTTTGCTGAAGGAAACATCGTTAAAATTTAGAACCTTTCATTTTCTTCTTCATGATCTAGCGGGGTCTGGAGGAGTGATAAATATAGCCATTCTCACACCTTTGAGTCAATGAGCCACAATATGAATTTTAAAAGCTTACTCTAATTAAGTATTTGCACAGGATGTACTCAATATTCATTCAGGTCTTTCCCTTTCTAATAAGCTACAACTCTCTTCTGTAAGACAGAAGACTCCCGGGGCCCTGTGGTTTGCTTTGGAAACGGAAGCCAGTCTCTGCCCCACTCAGGACTCTGTGTTCATTCCCTGTTCCACACCAGGGAATCAGTCTGACCAGCCTGACAAGCTCAGCCACCTAACCCTGTTCCCTCCCTGCCGGGGAACCCTCTGTACCCGAAAGACAGCCCAGAAAGGCAGGCCAGACCTGCAAGATCACCTCTGTTTGTTTCTGACAGGAATGGGAGCCCATTTCTTTTCTGGGGGGCAGGAGCAGAGTCTTGCTATGTCACCCAGGCTGGAGTACAATGGTGCAATCTCAGCTCACTGCAACCTCTGTCTTCCCAGGTTCAAGTAATTCTCCTGCCTCAGCCTCCCAAGTAGCTGAGATTACAGATGCATGCCACCACACCCAGTGAATTTTTGTATTTTTAGTAGAGATAGGAGTTTCACCATGTTGGCCAGGGTGGTCTTGAACTCCTGACCTTGTGATCCACACCATGCTCGGCCTTTCTTCTTTTCTTTTTTGAGACGGAGTCTTGCTCTGTCACCCAGGCTGGAGTGCAATGGCATGATCTCTGCTCACTGCAACCTCTGTCTTCCAAGGTTCAAGCAATTCTCCTGCCTCAGCCTCCCGAGTAGCAGGGACTGCAGGTGTGTGCCACAATGCCTGGCTAATTTTTGTGGCCAGGCTGATCTCGAACTCCTGACCTCAAGTGATCCACCTACCTTGGCCTCCCAAAGTGCTGGAATTACAGGTGTGAGCCACTGCACCCGGGCACGGGAACTCATTTTACTTCAACTTCTGATGAAGGCTGGAAGGAGGTGGGAGTGGGGGTGACGGGGCTTTCTATTTTCAACTCAAGTGCAGGTGGGAGCTTCTGAAATGACACATGCAGATTCAATCAAAAAAGAGTTTCTGAGAAACAGCAGCCACAATCCCTGCCAGCTCACTCTCGGTTCTCCACAATGAATACTCAGTTGAGGCTCTCTCCCCGCATCACCTCTGCCCTTTCCTCCTTTCTCACTCTCAGCTGACGGCCTCACCACCTGCTTCGTGGAGTTGACAGCTGGGAACACTCAAGCTTTCCATCCTGGATCAGGGAATGTAATCCAGCCCCACACCCCTAAGCTTTCCTCCTTTCTCCTGGAGCGAGGATGTGGATTTTCTCCCACCAAGGCTGGTTTCCCCGCCTGATTCTGATTCCCAATCATTTTACTTTCCCAGGGACCCAGAGTCCTGATTGCTATTGTTGAAAGAAAAACTTTAGACAACATTAAATGTAGCAGAGTTTAATTGGACAAAGGACCATTCATGAATTGGGCATCCTCTAGAACCAGAAGAGGTTGAGAGATACTATAGGGCTGCCACATGGCCAGATAACATTTATGGGTAGGAAAAAGAAAAGGAATAGAAATGTCTAGAAATTGGAAGTGAGGTACAGAAACAGCTGGATCGGTCACAGCTGGGTGTTTGGACAGGTTTAAACAGTGGGTCACCTGTGCTTGGCCCAAGCTCATCTGCTGTGATTGGTTGAGACTCAGTTACTTGCTACAAGACTAGGATGTAGGCTGTTTACACATCCAGTGAGGTTACAGTTCACTATGTACTAGAAGCCAAGCATAAGCTATGTATGGAGGCCGCTTAGAGTGAACGCTACCCTCTTTATTCTCCCATAGCTTTCCCTCCACTGCTGCCGTCCTGTTGCATTTAGGCACGGCCCTGTGTTGAGCATCTAGAGTCCCTCAAGTCCTGTTCCAGCCACCAGCCTATCGCTTTGCCTTTGCCTTTTTATGCAAGCTAGCATGAGGTGTTGATGGATATAAGGCCAGTATTTTCTGGCTGGGGCATGCTGCTCAGGGCTTAGTGCTTTCCAGTGGCCATTGGACAGGTTCCCAGAGACTACCTTACAGATGCCTTGAAGAATGAGGCCAAGTTTCATAGTTTGACTAGAATATTGGCTTACAGGTACTTAAAACGGAATCAGTTAATCTTCACACTACCTCACATAATATTGCATTTATGCTGCATTTGTTTATTTATTTTCTGTCTTCCCCACTGGATGACGCTAGTTCCATGAAAACTGAGATTTGGTGTGTCATCTTCACTGTACCTTGGATCAGTGTGTGGCTCCTCTGTGTACCCAGTCCACATTTGTTTTAAAAATAACTGGATGAGAAATGAGCACCAAAATTGCCAGTACTATCAAGAACACATACATCAAAACCCAGCTCATCACAAAATATTAAAAATTGGTGAAATGAGGTAAAAGGTATCCAGGTGTTTATCCAGCTGTGTTTTCCGTTTTCCTGTAAGCTTGAAATTGAAAAGCCAGCAGTTAAGAAAGAAAAGCACTCCACTTAAAATACTGGCTTTTAGTTTCAGGGCTATTTTTCGGGATTGAAATTAATGTTCCAGTAAGAGAATACTGAAACCTTCTGAATTCTTCCAAAAGTCACCATCATCTTTTTATTAATCATCAAGGAACTAAAACTGAGCAATAAAATTAATTTCTCACGTCTTTTTTGTCCTACTGCAGAAAGTTGACATTTTGTCTTCACGAGGTAAGAAAGCACTTTGCCACTGTCCTTGGAACTATACACCAGGAACAATTTCTCCTTCCTGGCACCCTTGGTGGATGGATGGACACAGACCACAGAAGCTGAAATTCCCACCCACAGAGATCTTAGAAGAATCTTTATGAGGGGTAGCTTGTCAGAGTGTGACAACCTAGGTTTCATATCTGTCCAGATTCCTGTAGAATCACTATCCTCCTTCGGCTTAGACATGACAAGGGTTGGTTGATCTTTACTTCTTTTAGTTAATTTGGAGAAATTTATTAAGTCCATATCACATACTCTCTTTTGAGACTGGCTCTCTCTCTGTCATCCAGGCTGGAGTGTAGTGGTGCAATCTCAGCTCACTGCAAGTCCGCCTCCTGGACTCAAGCAATCCATCTGCCTCAGCCTCCCAAACTGCTGGGATTACAAGTGTGAGCCACTGTGCCTTGGCCATATCAGATACTCTTTTCTTCAGCAGGGAAGAGCTGAGAACAAGGCCAGAACTGTGTCTGTAACAGCCTGTGGATCAGTATTCCAGAAGACTCAAGACATATTCTGATGCAAGTTCCAGATTTCCTGTTCTTTTCTTGAATGTGATTTTATAAAATGGTGACATTAAAATAGGGTCCATTAATCAATGGCAAAGCACATCTAGTGGGTTTAGCTAATAAAACTCACAAAATCTTATGAACTCAGTCATGAATGATCCACTGATTGAAGGATCTCTTTCATGTCACACAATCCAGTTAAAGGTCTAGGAATAAAAGAAATAGTTTTTAATCCATGACCTTTCTCCAATGCGTGATGTCCACATCCTATTGGTTTAGTGGTTCTCATAGACCGTTGACATCTGATATAGTTTGGCTGTGTCCCCACCCAAATCTCATCTTGAATTCCCAAGTGTTTTGGGAGGGACCTTGTGGGAGGTAATTGAATCATGGGGGCAGGTCTTTCCCGTGCTGTTCTCATATTAGCAAATAAGTCTCAAGAGATCTGATGGTATTGTAAGGGGGAGTTTCCTTGCCCATTCTCTCTCTCTGTCTTCTGCCATCCACGTAAGATGGGACTTGTTCCTCCTTGCCTTCTGCCATAATCGTGAGGCCTCCCCAGCCATGTGAAACTGTAACTCCAATTAAATCTCTTTCTTTTGTAAGTTGCCCGGTCTTGGCTATGTCTTTATCAGCATCGTGGAAATGGATTAATTCAATATCCCAGCACCCCTCCACCTAGGAATCTAGGATTGCTCCATGTAAATTTTGTCCATCACAACAAAGGCTTCTAGAAGTAGCAGGGGTGGATCGGGTAGTGTCTAGGGGTGCAGCCCAGAGGCAGGCTTGGTGTAGAATGGCAGAGGCAGAAAGTCATGATAAGCTTTCTAAGGAGGGTGGGGAGAACAGCAAGGAGCAAATATATCACCAGGAACTGGGGCCAGTGCCAAGTCATGGGCATCTAAGGCTCTCCTGTCATCTCAGGACACACAAGCTCCACCACTAGAAACAGTATTGAGTACCTTGGCCTGGACTCATGGTCTTCCACATAGCTCCCAACCTTCCCCTTCATCATCTGGCCCATTTGCTCTGGTCTAGTCTATGCATTCCATGTCTTGACATGCTTTGCCCTGCGGTTCTCTTCGCCTTCCTCCTGATACTTTCCCCTCCTCTAGCAAGGCTTCCGTGGGTCGGTGTCCATCCCTCTTCCCACTGATGGGCATGGAGCTCAACTCCGGAAGTCTTCATCCACCAGGCCCACCTCACTGTTGAGACATTTATTCTACCTTCCCTTAGTAATTACATGTTTGAGACAGCTATATTATTTCTCACCTACGCTGTTCCTCTTGAATTTTTCATTAGATGGCACCTGTTTTATGTTCTTAATTTGGCGGTGGTGATGGTTGTGAGGCTGAAAGGGAGAATGGCTTTTCAATTACATTTGAGGAGTAAATACATTGTCCAATAAGCACTCATTAGACATTTATTTGGAAATACCAAGTACCAGCAATTTGGCTAAATGGGATAAAGAGGGATGGGATCAAGTTGAAAAGAAACAACTCCATCCAATTTTCTTTCCTACCATCATGACTATTTAATAATTGTGATTCAGAGACAGCCTTTAAGGTGGGCCTTCCAACATGAGGCACTTTAGAAGCTTCAGAATGCCATAATTTTCCCACTTATTCATTCAAAAAATACCTACTGAAAGTCAGGCACTTTTCTTGTTGGGGGGACAGGCAGTGATTAAAACGACTTTGGCCTTCAAAAGAACTCACAGTATAAAGAAGGAGCTAGGTAAGCATGCTACTGATTAAAGTATAGCTTAATAGGTGCTATAGTATAAGGATTCAGAGATTGCCTGGGTTCAAATCCCAGTTCTATTACTTATGATTGTGTGACCTTGGAAATTTACTTAATCTCAGTTTCCTGATTGTCTTAGTCCATTTTGCATTGCTGTAAAGAAGAATCTGAGACCGAGTAATTTATAAGGGAAGGAGGTTTATTTGGCTTATGGTTTTGCAGGCTGCACAGGAAGCATGGTGCCAGCATCTGCTTCTGGCGAGGCTTCAGGCTGCTTCCACTCGTGGTGGACGGTAAAGGGGAGCCAGCACATAGAGATTACATGGAGAGAGAGGAGGCAACAGAGAGAGGAAGAGGAACTAGGCCCTTTTCCACAGTCAGTCCTTGTGGGGGCTAACAGCACAAGAACTCACTCATTGCTGCGAGGACAGCACCAAGACATACTGAGGGATCCATCCCCGTGACCCGAACACCTCCCATCAGGCCCCTCCTCCAACACCGGGAATCAAATTTTAACACGAGGTTTGGAGGGGGCAAACATCCAAACTACAGCAGTTGCTGTAAAAGTGGAGATAATAGTAACAAGGTTATTGTCACTTGAAAATCGTCCCTATGAGGTGGAAGCAAGCTTTTAGACAGAATCACTTAGAACACCGCCTGCACATATTGTCAGCTCTTATGATAGATGTAAAAATGAAGGCTATGAAAACAGCAAAGAGAAACGTGGAAATCAAACTGCATATGTCAAGGAAGGCTTTCCGGAGGCAGGAGTAGAAGCTCCATTTTGATGGATGAGTGGGAATTATTTGTATAGTGAGAAGGATGGAAGGACGTTCAGGCAGAGTCACATGGGTGAAGAACAGGAAACTGCATCTCCATTCGGAGAGTGCGGTCTGCTTTGCGGGCGGGAGAGAAAGGTATTTGTGAAGTACAACAGGTAAGCCAGAAAGGCTGGTGGAAGTCCAACTCTCAAGGGCCTTGAGAGCTCAGTGAAGGATTTGAGAAATGAAAGCCTCTGAAATGTTAAGGAGAAAGAATGACAACACTAGATTTGCATTTTAGAAAACCACTTCTGATCACGGATTGGAAGGAATTCCACTGATGCTAGTTAAAAAAGCCTTCTAGCTTTTAAACTCCACTGGTGCTAGTTAAAAAAGGTGAGAAGGGAAGAGAATCTATCCTAAGAAATTGTGTCTTCATTTTCTATTGCTGCTTAACAAAGGACCACAAACCAAAGGACAGCGTTACCACTGATTCTCTCACAGTTTCTGCGGGCCTGCTAGATGGTGTTCTCAGAGCCTTGCTGGGAAATGTAGTTAGTGGCTATGGCTGCAGCCTCATTGCAGGGTCGGGGGTTCTCTCCCCAGCTCATTCAGGTTGTTGACAGAATTCGACGTCTTGTGGTTATAGGACTGAAGTTCTCATTTCTTGCTGGCTGTTTCTTGGGGGCCACACCCAGCTTCCACATGCCTCATTGCCCTGCATGTGGCCCCTCTATCTTCAAAGGCAGCAATGGTACATCTCTGGTCTTACCTGTGCTTCAAATCTTCTCCACTTTTTTTCTTTTCTTTTCTGAAAGCAGAGAAAACTCTGCTTTTAAGGGGCTCCTCTGACTCCATGAGGCACACCTGGACCTCGAGGTGAGCTGCTGTGAGACTTTAATTATCTCTGCAAAATCCTTCACAGAAACACTGAGGTTAGTGTTTGAATAACTGTTGGAGGGGATGGTGGGGGAGGCATCTGTAGAATGCGGCCTCCACAAGTTGGCAGTAGGAAGGAGGATGAGAAAATGCTCATAAGAGCTACGTACAGGGAAAGCTCTACAGAATGAATAAGTGATTAGAGATGGGAGTGATACGGAGGTAACCACAGTGATTTTCAGTTCTGGAACTTAGACAACAGCTTGCAAAATGATGTATTTCTCAAGAGAACACAAGGGTGGAAGAAAAATGTAAGGGGTGAAGATGAATTTAATTTTGCTTGTGATAAGTGGGGTGGGGTGTGTAGGACATTCGGGGGAGGTGCAAAATAAGTCATAGGTCCCAATCACAGAACAGTGACCAGGGCTGACAGCAAGGACTCAGGAGTACAAATGCCAGCTAGAACCACGGGTATGGAAATAGCACCCTGGAAGGGCATGGGCCGGGTGTGATGGCTCACGCCTGTAATCCCAGCACTTTGGGAGGCCAAGGCGGGTGGATCACCTGAGGTCAGGAGTGCGAGACCAGCCTGGCCAACATGGTGAAACCCTGTCCGTACTAAAAATACAAAAAATAATTAGTCAGGCATAGTGGCACATACCTGAAATCTCAGCTACTTGGGAGGCTGAGGCAGAAGAATTGGTTGAACCCGGGAGGCGGATGTTGCAGTGAGCCAAGATCACTCCATTGCACTCAAGCCTTGTCAACAATATTTAAAATATTTATAAAAAAAAAAAAAAAAAAAAAAAAAAAAAAAAGAAAAAGAAAAAAGAAAAAAAAGAGCATCCTGGAAGAGCATGCAGAGTAAGAAAAGTAAAGAACCAGAGGGAAACCTTATAGGCATTGGTCTTTAAGACGTAAACAGAGAAAGACAAATGCGTAAAAGCTATTGCCAAGAAGTGGACAGGATGCAGCAGGAAACCTAGAAGGCAGGGCATGTCTGTTTCAGAAGCCCAGGGAAGGAAGAGCTTCCACCTGAGGGATCCACCATGAGTACTCGCTACAAGGCCAGTGTTAAATACCGAGTCAGATAAGGAGAGAAAAGCAGCGAATGGATTTAACAAAGGATGGAAACCAGTGACAAAGTTAAGGGGAGCAGTTTCAGGAGAGTGGTTTGCAGTCTGTTGAGAAGAAACACATTCAAGGGTGGATGGTAGCTCAATGGGGATTTGGGATTGGGGTGGTTTGGCTTTTCCTGAAAGATGAAATAGACCACAGTGTTTATGTGGCTTAGAGGAAAGAGTGTTTAGGGACGGTGACGGCTGACCTCAGAAAACAGGATGGGAGTGGGTCACTGAGCAGGCTCTTTGAGGAAGCACCGAGGGTGAGCTCCACATCACAGGTGGAAAGATGGACTTGAGTGGCAGAAGGGCACGCCTACCTGGCTGGGCCAGGAGAGGTAGCTACAAGGTGGATGCAGATGGGGGTAGATTTGTAAGACTCCCTGGGAGAGGGTGGAGAGGCACTGCTTGGAGAGTCCTTTTCTTGTGACCTTCATTTTCTCAGTGAAATAGGAAGCAAAACTGTCTGCTAGAAATGAAGAGAAAGGCCTTGGGGTGGAGAGTTTGGGTGCACAGGCAACATAAGCGAGCATTTGGGGGTGGGTGGAGCAGTGATCTGGCTGTGGAAGTGTGTGGCGCTTGTCCGGCTGCATCAAGGGCCCAGCAAGGTGGTGGCACCGGCGTGCACAGGGCCTGGTGTTCTCCAGCAGGACCTGGAGACTGGAGGAGGGCGAGTGGCCGGGGCCCTTTAAGGCTGGGCTTCGTTGGGCCACGTGTAATGGGAGGACTAGAGAGTCCGGGGACTTGGCAGAGGAAACCTGTGGTGGTGATGGACTGCAGGCTGACCGAGAAGGAACTAAAACCAGAAGGCAGCTGAGGACAGAGAGAATGGCTGGTCTAGGGACGCACGCTGAGATGAGAGGCAAGAGGAAGAGCTTGGGCAGTAAGACAGTGCAGAGGCTGGAAGGACGGGGTCAGTGTGAGGATGGGACCTAGAGGTACCGTCTGGGTGGAATAGTGCTGAGTGATAAGGTGGGAACAGGGAGTGGCCTTGGACATGGGGTGCAGTGCAGTTGAATGTCTAGGGGGTGGGCATCCAAAGGATCAAACAACTCCTCTGAGGGAGGGCGGACTTCAGGGTGAAGACGAGCAGAGAACCCGAGATGAGCGTGGATGGCAAGAACGGCAACTGGAGCAGCCTCAGCGTGTCCCGCCCTCTCCCCAACACACCAGGGCAGATGAGCTGTCTGCCTTGTGAAACCATCAGCTGCTTTGAGCTCAGCAGTGCTTTTCTTCCTTATGTCACCTGCAGCATCAGGAGCAGCCGCATCATAGTATTAACACCAGCGAGACGCAGGATCGGCCCTCCCTGCTTCCACATTTGCCCCGTGATGTCCCATAGGTGACAAGAACAAAGTGTGTCTAAATCCGGTTGGGCCATGGGGAGTCAGAGATCCTGCATTCTGTGAGCGCCTCTCTACCTATGATGGATGTGGGTGCTTCTGCTCTCCCACAGACTAATCCCTAGCGGACGTTCCCAGCTTCATTTAGACTGTGAGGTTTGTGCTTTCACCATCCTCCAGACAGACCAGACATTCCCTGGTCTCTTCTGGACCTGAGCATGGGAGAGCCGCTGCCACATTTCTCCTTGTAAACTGTGACATTATTGCCCTTTCAGAGTAAGGGAAGAGTCCCCAGGGGGTGACAAGTTATACCCTCCTTTCCCAAGACAGACAACTCTGTTACCACCCCGGCTCCTAGGAATATTTTGTAAACTATTTCAATTGTCCAAGGATCCAAAGAGGAGTTTGGAATTCTCATTTTGTTCCTGATTTGAGAAAAGTTTGGAGAGATATGGGGGCTCCTTTAGTATCAGGGAGACATAGCTCTTCAGGAATCTGTGACCCCATTAAAAATCTCTTTACCAAAATCAGCCAGATGCAATGGAGTGTGTCTGAGGGAAATAAGGATGAGGGATGAGAAGAAGGGAAAGAAGGGTTTATGACAGCTGGGGTGGGCTGCTCCAGCCTGGTGAGCACATTGGTGAGGTTTCACATGTCCAAGCCCATCTGTGGGTATGATTTCTATGGACACTGAGTTAGGAGCAGGAGCCCTCCTGAGCCTGAATTTGAATGTCAGAGAAGCCATCAGTTCAAACCACTGCCTGCCTTTGTGGTTTCACCTGTGCACGCCCCATGCGAAGGCTCCTATTTCCACAGCTCCATGACAACAGAGGATAAAAGAAATTCCTTCAGTCAAACCTCAGCACTGACAGGCGCCAGGCAAACATGCCATTCCTGTTTTTATAACGGGTCGTGGGAAGTGACAGTTCATCTGGGCCAAGAGCCAGAATTTGCTCCTGTGAGCTGGGAAGCAATGTCAGTTTCATCCGGCAGAAGTCACAGCCCATTATGCCAGGGGATAGAGAATGGTTCTCCTGGGAAGCCGGAGGCCAGCAAAAAATCCAGAAAGCCCCATTCGTGCGCTGCCTCTGCCAGAGAGCTAACAGGGTAAGAAACTCAGACACATTAAGGGGTATTGTTTGTCCCAGCTGAGCTCAGCTGTGCTTCAGCAAAAGACAAATTCACCCTCCAGGACACGGGCTGCACTGCCTTCCTGGTGACCCGAATGCCCTCATGGAGCATCCTCACCCCCTCTCTTTCTGCTCACACCCAAAATCAAAACAAAACAGACCAGGGCTCTTGCCAGCCATCTTTTCTCTTTGATATGCCATAGTGAATCAGTCCCCGCAAATCATGTCACTGAACATTTCCCTGGGAAGAGGAAAGAAACCCCAATGTTGTGCAGGTGAAGTCACTGTGAGTTGTACTTCAAAATGTTTCTAAATGTCTAATGAAAAGAAAAATCCATATTTGGGAAGAATCCCATCCCGAGATCTGCCAAACATTCTCAGGATCTGGGACACTTGCCACTCAGTCACCTCACCTCTGGCAAGGTGCTCAGGAGACTCATTTTTCAGGAGATGACCCTTGGTTGCTAAAGCATGCCACTGCCCACCTGGCTCGGTGACTCTGAACGCTGCACTGGCACTCACTTGCCACAGATTCGTTTCTTTGTAGGCTTAGAATTAGGTCATGGGAAAGCCACATGGTAATGTATATTAATTAACATGCACAAATCTGTAGAAAAACTCTCTAGTTTTCCAAATTTTCTGAAAAATAATATCTTGCAAGCTTCTCAATATGGCAGTTTATCAGCTTGGCAGATATATTTAGATCATATTCAGCTAACGTGCATAAATACCCAATATGGGCTAGGTGTGGTTGTGTTCCTAATTTCACTAAATCCCTGCAAAGAACTGTGCTGTCCTCACTTTACAGATGATGTGTCTGAGGGTCATGGCTGCTCAGCTCAGGTGGAGGCAGGGAGTGGGGTCTCTGAGCCTGTATCCCACACTCTCCCACAGAAGCCTCCCTGACCTGCAAAGGAGCCTCTCCCCAGGAGACCTTTATTTTGGCACAGGATGCTTTCTCCATATTGTACTGCTCTAGAAGTCCAGTAGTTCAAAGAGGTAAAAGTGGAGTCACTTGTTAAGTTGAGTAGAGCACCGAGCCCAGCCTTTCCAATCTGTCTTCTGTCTCTTCTTCCATTTTCAGTGATCCTTGGGTCCTGTGAACCACAGCTTGGAAACCATTACCCTCCATCATCCTCTTAGACGATTTGTTTTAGGTCTATTTGAAGAATTCCTCCAGAATCGGAGCCCTCACTTTGGTCTTTCAGTACTTATATAGGCAAAATGCTGGGCTGAATCTGCCCACTCCTCCCAGTTGGTGACGATTCAGGTGATTCTCAGAGCTGCTTGTTCTCAGTGCTGGAGGAAGGGGTAAGTGACGTTAGACAGACAGGCCTGGGCTCTCAGGTTGCCTCGTTCTAATCATTTATTTATTTTACATTATTATTATTATTATTATTTTTGGGGCAGTATCTTACTCTGTCTTCCAGGCTGGATGCAGTGGGACAGTCATGGCTCACTGCAGCCTGGACCTCCTAGGCTCAAGTTGTTCCTCCTGCCTCAGCCTCCCGAGTGGCTGAGACTACAGGCCTGCAAAAGAAAACCACTTGATTTAATTTTTAAAATAAAAAATTTTGATTTTTGAAAATTTTTGTAGAGATAAAGTCTCACTATGCTGCCCAGGCTGATCTTGAACTCTTGAGCTCCAGTCAACCTCCTGCCTCAGCCTCTCAAAGTGCTGGGATTACAGGTGTGAACCACAATCCTCGGCCCCTGATCCTTTAAATGCAGCAGGCTCACCTTGGGACAAGCCCTTAAATGGCTCACTTAAGAACCATTGCTAACTTTTTGAATATGATAATGGTTTTGTGGTTATATTAAATAAAAGAGCCTGTATCTTTTAGAGATACATATGAAAGTACTACAGATGTAGTGATAAAATTATTACTTCAACATTATCCAGAGTGAGGGATATGAGTGGGATAATAGGATGAATCATTCATTTTGTTCAAGCTGTGTAACAGGTACATAAGGGGTGGGGAGGGTCGGGGGTGTGATTAGCCGAGGCAGGCAGAATCTTAGACTTTCTGGGTCCCGGCTTGCACTTCGAGGCCTGACACTTAGAGAGGTTAAGTAAACTGCCCAAGGTCATGCAGCTAGAAAATGGTAGAACCAGGCTTGTGAACTCAAACGATCTGTCTCCAAAGACTGCCTTTTCAGCCACTGCGCCTTATAGATGCTTGATATGACAGTTATAACAATCCAACCCAACAAGAGGTGATATAATAAAATCCGTGGAACAATTTTCATCTTTTTTTTAGTATGAAGAAAAAATCCCTGGAAAATAGAATATAATCTGCAATGCTACCATTCTAATAAAAGTTTTTTTCTGCATGTATTTCATATGACATTCATAAAAATAAAAAATAAAACCTTTTTAATATTCTCAATTTTTAATGTCCTACTTACAAACATTCCTTTGTATTTCTTTACTTCATAATATTGAAATTACCTTTGCAAAAATTATAACAGGGAGAAAACGATGACAGTGAAAGATTTAACCAACTCCCATCTTGCTCTTAAGGCATTCCTGGGCTTGGGTCGAGGTAACTTTGAGAGGAATTTATTTTATAGTTTAAATGATAATAGTCCTTCCCCAAAACTAAACCGCCTTCATAAAGCTAAGGGAAGGCCACCAGGTTAGGAGAATGAGAGGAGCCTGAAGTCTGCTAAGATGTAGACATAAATGATTACCAGCCATTTTTCCAGAGGTCACAAGATTTGCAGTTTCCCCAGTTACTCCTGAGTTACTTCACTACTGTAGAACTGAAGATTGGCCTTTCAAGATGTCTTTTCAGGTTTTTTCATTTCTGATGACCAATAGCTCCACCTGTACCCACCAACTAGTCCTGTGGCCCCCAGCTAGGAACTGACTCAACACAAAAAGACAGCTTTGACTCCCTGTGATCTCATCTCTGATCCAACCAATCAGCACTCCCTGGCCCCCTACCTGACAAACTGTCCTTGAAAAACCCTAGTCTCTGTATGAATTTTTGGGGAGACTGATTTGAGTAGTAATAAAACCCTGGTTTCCCATTCAGATGGCTCAGCATGAATTAAACTCTTTCTCTACTGCAATTCCCCTGTCTTGACAAATTGGCTCTACCTGGGCAGTGGGCAAAAAGGAACCCATTGGGTGGTTACAACATCACTTCCAATGTGCTTTCGTTTTATTACAAATCCTTCTCTTCTTCGAACTTCTTGTTGCTTCCATTTTTATACTGTTTGAAATGATCTGGGAACGAATGTCTTTAGGCATGTTGCATTTCTTCTTTTCGATTTTTTTCTTTTGCATAAATTCCTAGATATGAGATGATTCAATGGAAACTTAAATTGTCTTATGGAACTTGAAACTTACTGTCAGCTGAAGTTCAAATTAATGGTACTATTTTATCTCATATGGTATTTTTGCCATGGAGTAGTATCAAGGAATATTGTCTATTTTGTATACAAAAAACGTGAGATTGTTTTAATTTCAGTTAATTTTATTTCTGGTGAGTGGAATGTTAGTGTAGGGAACAGACTTGTAGCTGAACAATTTTACTGGAGCTCCAGGCCAGCTTGACACTGCACAGCGCCAGACATACGCACACATACAAAGGAAGGGAAGCTTCTCTTGACCTTGTTTCCACTGTTACAACAGACAATAGCTCAGGTGCACAGCAACAACATCTGAGCACTCAGTGGATGTTGTTTGGAGAAAGAAGTAATGGAACAAAATGTAAGAGACAGAAGATACTGACTTGTCTTCTTCACTCGGGCTCAAGTTTTGCCGTTTAATAATTCAATAGCAGTTGTGCAAATAGCTCTAGTTTCTATGAATTTCTTCAAAATTCTTTGTAAATGCCATTTCTCAGTCTGAGAAAAATATCTTCCAAGTTATTAAGCCCTGATTATTCTGTACCTTTTTTCTCTTAAAAATACTTTTTTTTTTGGTTGGGGGGCCGGGTGCGGTGGCTCACGCCTATAATCCCAGCACTTTGGGAGGCTGAGGCGGGTGGATCACGAGGTCAAGAGATAGAAAATTAACAAGGATATCCAGGACTTGAACTCAGACCTGGTACAAGTAAACTTAACAAATATTTACAGAACTCTCCACCCCAAATCCACAAAACATACATTTTTCTCAGTATCACATTACACATCTTTTAAAAGTGACCACATAATTGGAAGTAAATCACTCCTCAGCAATTGCATAGCATTTCACAGGTTTAAATAAAATATTGATTGGCTGCTTGTTTGTTATTTTCATCCCTTATTCCTTCCTGTCTCCATTGTTAAGCACAAATATTGGCAAAAAAGAGGTTTTTAATACCCATTTCTAGACTGCATTCTAGCCTGGGCAATAGAACAAGAATCCCGTTCTCTCTCCCTCTTTCTCTTCCTCTTTCTTTCTCTCTTACATTCTTTGTTTTTTTTTATTCTTTCACTCTTTCTTTCCTCTTTTCTTTTTCTTTCTTTCAAAAAAAAAGATATAACCAATTTTTATAATGCATATGTACAAGTTTGCTGATATCTATGAAATTTGATGGTTAATTGAAGGTTTAAGGAGAAGTGGAGAGTTAATTTATGTCAGTTATTGTACCCACATTTTCTTGTGGCTTTTCTAGCATTATTCAGCTAAATACAAAATATTATTTCTTCATATGTAATGGATAAATAATCCAAACAGATCTTGTAGTATTTTATTTTCTTTTGAATAAAGAAGGGGAAAATGAAGATCTCGTAGTTCTAGTTTATATAAAAACCAGGCATAAATATTCTTACCATAGGATGTCAGGTTGACATTGGAAGGTCATTCTCCTGGTACACTTAGATTTCTTATCTTTTCCTGGTTTGTTATTATTTCTTTCTTTTTTTTTTTTTGGCAGCATCTCACTCTGCTGTCTGTACTGCAGTGCACTGGTGGGATCTCAAACATTTCTTCGTTCTCTCTTTACACTTTACCTTTTTCCTCTCTTCTTTTCACCTTCTCTATTTTGTCCTACTGTCTACCAAGCTTCAGCCCTGTGGGCAGCATCCTGTGGATTTTGCTTAGTCTGTGGTGACCTTTGGGGCTGAAGAATAGAGCAGCATTTGGTTGATCAAAACCAGGTTGGAACTACTGGCATGTCTCTTGTGTGCATAATTACTCTTTAGAGTTCTTTTTCATTTTTGGTATTTCTGGTGAATTGTCTCTATTGTGCTGATGTATTAGTTCCTTATTTGAACACTTACGCAGCTGCAAATGTTTAACTTAGGAAACAAAAATCTCATGGACATGGACTTTCAGTCTCACAAGTTTGAAGAATTTTCTTCTAAAAGCGTATTTCATATTTGTGTTTTCTATTTGTAGAGTTAGAGGGTACAAATGCAGTTTTGTTACATGTATATTTTGTGTAGTAGTAAAGTCTGAAAACATCACCCAAATAGTGAACGTCGTACCCAATTGATAATTTTTTAACCTTCATTCCCCTCACATCTTTTGGAGTCTGCACTATTTTCTCAATCTGTATGTCTGTATATACCCATTGTTTAGCTCCCACTTACATGTGAGAACATGCAGTAGTTGATTTCCTGTTTCTGAGTTGTTTCCCTTAGAATAATGGCCTCCAGTTCTGTTCATGTTGCTGTAAAGTCATTTTACTATTTTCTGGAGTAGTAATCCATGATGTACACATGTGTGTGTGTATGCGTGTTTGTGTGTGTACACGTCACCTTTTTAATCCAGTCATCAGTTGGTGAACACTTAGGTTGATTTCATAGTTTTGCTCTTGTGAATAGTGCTGTGACAAACATATAAGTACAGGTAGGAATCATTTTGCTTTGATTTCTTTCTCTTTTGTGTATAGCCAGTGGTGAGATTGCTAGATCGAATGGTAGTTCTAGTTTTAGTTCTTTGAGAAATCTCCATACTGATTACTGATTTCTATAAAATTTGTATTTCCACCAACAGTGTATAAGAGTTCCCTTTCTCTGCATCCTTGCCACCATCTGTTGTTTGTGGACTTTTTAGTAATAGCCATTCTGACTGGTGTAAGATGATATCTCATTGTGGTTTTCATTTGCATTTCTCTGATCATTCGTGATGTTCAGCAGTTTTTCATAGTTGGTTGGCTGAAAAGTATAGTTTTAAATGGGTCTCTGAGTAAATACACAAAATATTCCATGACACTACTGTTCAGGCAAAATGTCACTAAAGCAAATAAACATAAGAAATTAGAAAAACAAAAAAACTAAGCTTTTATTTTCTGCCTACACAACCACTTTAGTAAAGAGTGAAATAAAATATTATGATTATTCTATATATTTCATATTTTGTATGCTTTCTGTTCAATGAATAACCTACAGTTATACATGAAATTGTAAAAGGTAAAATAAATTTATTTTCCATACTAAGTAATGCCTGAATTAAGAAAGTTTCAAGAAAATGATAAAATATATTTTATAAGCCAATTTTAAAATTTCATCCTTTGGTAATCTGTGTGTCTGGGTATGCACACACACATACCCACAAACACACACGCACATACACTATCATTTGGTAATAATGTTATCTCTTTATCTGATATCCTAATACTATATTATCATGATATCACATTTTATAGATGTCCCCATGATCTTAAGAACAATGCTAAGTGAGGGATAATAGATATTTTGATGTGTGTCACCTTGATGCATACATTAAAAATTCTGAAGAATTGGTAAGATTATTTTAAGTATGTATTTTTGCAACCAAATCTAATTAAAAATCAAATTCACAGTGTATGGTAAATTAATATAACTACAAATTAAAGTGATTGCTATAATATAAATATATGCATGTGTGTCTATATGTTTATATGCAAACGTGTAGTACATGTACATATAACCTGGAGAACTTAGGTTTTGCTAATGACCATTCTAATTAAAATAATATCCATGATAATTAAAGAAGATTGTCATAAACCTATGATTGGCTTTTCTTCACATTCTTTTGGCTTGATGTTTTAGTGATATTTCCAAAAATAGATGGAGATGGTTAAAGAAGATGCTACACATACATTTTGTTCCTGACCTAGTACCGTTGCTACAGAGACCTAATGGCCAAAGGTAACCTTAGTCATGGGTACTGCACAAATGAGAAGCAGCATCATGAAGAATGCAGGCCCTTTTCACTGTCTCCTTTTGTTTTTCTTATGAGTTTCATCAGTAATATGGTTTTAGTGTGAATGAGAGAACAGTTTTCTGGACTTTATATGACTGCTTTTTCAAAAACAGTAACTTTGACTTTAATTAGAGAAAAATGACAGAATGTTCAGAAATTGTAATCTGCTTAGTCAGAAGTAAAGCAAAGGCAAACCCTATGTAGTGTTTTATTTTTTGTATTATTGTTCTAAAATCTTTTATGCCATGTGTTAAGCGGTGTGCGGGGGAAAGCTATTAAGGTAATATCTCAAAAGCTGGCAGTGTAATTCAGTTTAGAGGGGAAACATTTTAGTTCTTAAAAAAATACTTTGAAGGCCGGGCATGGTGGCTCACGCTTGTAATCCCAGCACTTTGGGAGTTCGAGGTGGGCAGATCACGAGATCAAGAGATAGAGAACATCCTGGTCTACATGGTGAAACCCTTTCTCTACTAAAATACAAAAAAATTAGCTGGACATGGTGGTGCATGCTTATAGTCTCAGCTACTTGGGTGGCTGAGGCAGGAGAATCGCGTGAACCTGGGAGGCGGAGGCTGTAGTGAGCAGAGATTGTGCCATTGCACTCCGGCCTGGCAACAGAGCAAGACTCTGTCTCAAAAAAAAAAACAAAATCAAAAAACAAAAAGAAAGAACCTTGCTAAGAATTTGGTTAGTTAGTGTTTCTAAAGCTAGACTTTAATTTTAAAATGCTCATTGTATGACTCTCATAAAAACATAGGATGAACATATGTCAAGAATTTATGCAACTAATTAATGAGAGCTGATCAAGCTGGTGCTAAAGAGAATTACAGGCAGAAAGCTATATGGGCATTAGAGAAAGATTGTTGGGGAATGACAGCTAGGTTAGGTAAGTGACTGTTTAATGTCTTCCAGGGCAATGGCCTCTAACAGTTTGGGATTATCTTGGCTACGGAAAAGAAAGCACTTACATCTCAATCATGCAAAGAGCTGCAAGTTGTAACCTACCTCCTTTTGATTAATAATAATTTTAAAACTAATTATAAATAATCATAGGTGCATTTTTTAGATAATTAATCTAATGGGCTAGTGAAACAAGGCTCTGCCATAAAACTGACAGGATATTCTGTTTTTGTTTTGACTTATTTCTAAGTTTTGAATATCTATACTTTTCTTAACAAAACAGGCACTGATGTGTGAAAAGCACTCTTTACATGTTTTAAAACAAGGTGAAAATATCTTAGGAGGTGACACCCTGGGGACTTGTGTTTAGGGTTAGGATTAGAGAATAAAGCTACTTCCTCTATCCAAGAAGGATGGGAGATGTCATAATGGTGAAAGGGTTAGAAAGAAAATGAGTCAGGGAGAAAGTCTAAGACTGAGCGCTGCATGGGGGAAAAGTCAAGAGAAACTTATAGTTGTCACGTGACCAGAAGGAATTTTGAGAAAAGAAATGATAAAATTTAAGATTTTTTGGTGCTGCGTAGTAGATGATGTCATCCACCTCTTTTGCCTTCCATCACTCTTTAGTGATGGAAATTCCACTGTGCTTGCGAATGTTCTAGGTGTGCTTTATTTTTATTTGTTTTTTTTTAAAAGCACAGTGGGCTGAATTTCATAGGTAACATTCTTTTTATTAGTACATTTATGTATTCAGCAACAATTTTGGAGCCCAATTATGTGCTAAGCATGCACGAGTTGCTGGATAAACTATGTTGAGTGAAAGAAAGAAAAGAAAAAGATTTTGTTGAGTTTTATTTAGCTTATAGAGTATGGAAGTCGGGAAGTAACAGGTAAATACATAATTGCAACTGTGATGAATTTCTGTAAAAATGAACAGAATCAGTGATAGTGAATAATTGATTAAGAGATGTATTTTAATGTTATGGTTAAGGAAGGCCACTCTGAACAGGAAGGTGTTCCACAGAGACCTGAAGCAAAGACTATCCATGAAGAGAGAGAAGGTGTCCCACTCTATCAGTTTCTTATCACTGCTATAACAACTGCAAACCTGGTGGCTTGAAACAACAGAAATGCGTTCTTTCACAATTTTGGAGGTTAGACATCCCATAGGAAGGTGTAAGCAGGGTTAGTTCTCTCTGGAGGCTGTGAAGGAGAATGGAATGCATACCTCACTGGTAGCAGCCTGCAATTTGAGCAGGCTGATGTTGCTGGGTTTGTAGATTTATGCTCCCGTCTCATCCTCTGTCTTCACATTGTCTTCAGCCCTGAAAATTTCTGTGTTTCAAGTCTCCCTCTGCCTTTCTCTTTTAAGGAAACTGTCATTGGATTTAGGAACCACCCTAAATCCAAGGTGAACTAATTTGAGATTCTGAATTATATCTGCGAAACCTCCTCTTGAAAAACAGGGACATTTGCAGGTCCTAAGAGTTAGGACATGGGTGTATCTAGGGGACTGGTGAGGGGGAATTCAAATAATCACACTAGGCAGAAGGCCTAGCATGTGCAAAGATGAGGATGTGGTAAAGAGCTTTGTGCATGAAAGAAATGGAACATTTTGGGTGATCGGGAGAACGGGTCAGAAGTCAGTTGATGTGATAAGCAGTGTTGTATTGCCACCTATGTCTGTGAATGAAACTACAGAATAAGCTCCAAGTGGATTTTCAGAAGAATAGGAAATAGTTCGAGCTTTTAAGACCTGGAATGGGGGTTGAAATTCTCTGGTAAATCCATGTAGCACTCTGGTTACTAATAACTGTGATTAATTATAATAGTATCAAATGTCTTGTGACATTGAGCTTACTCTAAGTGGATATGCTACAAACTTATGTGTAAATTTTTTTCTGAAGTTACTGCTTTCATTTTTCTTATGTATTCTAAAAGGGTCATTTCTCCACGGCCTTGCTTTTCACGCGTTGTGACTATATTCTACTTCCGAGGCCATTTTCCACATCACATCTATGACAAAGTGAACCTAATTCATAGTGCAGTATTCCTTGGGTTATATAAACCATTCAGGCCTTTTCCTGTGATGTCTAATAGGAGATACTACATTGAATTTGTGTAGTTGTAAATATCACCACATTGAAAAGTCTCTTTAGGTCACTTCTCTAAGATATGCCAGTATTATTCAGTTTAAAGTAGAATACAAATAACCCGTTTTGGAGTCTTACTGAATATGAAAAATAATCCTGTACAAGTAAACAAATTCTATTCACATCAGTTTTGTCTCCTATTAAGGAATACACTGTAAGCCCTTTCCTCAATGAGTGCCACTTTATACAAAGGAAGAAAACATACAAAAGGCAGAACTGTGCTACCCAATTACAGCTGATGGCTTCATTAAGCGCAAGTAAAAAAGAGACCTATTTTAACCTCTTGGATATAACTGTCCTACTTCCCTAGCCAATAATGTATTTCTGAGATTACTGACATCCCAGTAGCAAACTTGCCTCCAGCTAGGTTCAAAATCATTCTCTGGCATCTTTTTATTAATGTCAGCCACTAACCTCGATCCTGAAATACTAGTAACGTTAATAAACCCACTTTAGGAACTTTTTTGATCAAATGATAATTTTTAAATATTCCTGAATATTTTCTATTAGCAGATTCACTGCTTTTAATTTCTTCTGAAAGTTATTTCTTCAACAGCAGCATTCCTATAGGAAAACCAATTAATTACCAGTTTAAGTGTTGAGAGTTTAACACTGAGAAAGTAATTGGAGAATGGAATAGAACAAAGTTAATTTACTCTAACATAGACTGGGTACCCTTTTATTTTTATTTTTTTGCAAAGCGAAATGGGAGTAAATATTAAAAAATTGAAATTGGTCTTTATATTAAGCATTTAACTTTTAAAAACATGATTTATAGGAAAGAAAATGTCTGTACTTTCATGAGGATTTTCCTCACGTTTATTTGACCAAATGTGCGATACACATTGAAGGACTTTAGGGAGACATGTAATAATTTTTGATAATTTAATTGGGAAACTTAAAAATTACAAGAAGGATAAATAATTCATTTATCCACAATGGCTCATAGATAAATGAAAAAACTATAATACAACTTCCTATAAAGGAGAAACTGGGATGTGCCTCACTGCTAAAGTAAAACCTGACCTCAAAAAAGGAAATTTAGAAAATAAGCTTTTTTGTTGAGGTGGCATTTAATTATGCCTAAGAAAATAGCCATGCCTTATGACAAATGTGAGGTTATGACTATTTTGTGGAATTTTTTTTTAAATCATGCTCATGTTAGATTTATTTTTTCCATTAAAATATCAAAACCTCCTCAGCAATTTCTGTCTCTTAAAATAATTATAAGTTATTGGCTTGTTGCATTTTTAATATTTAACTTGAAGCTTGTATTTTATCTTGAATAATTAGAAAATGAACTTAAAGTATTTTATCTTGAATAATTAGAAAATGTTGTATTTTATCTTGAATAATTAGAAAATGAACTTAAAGTAATAAAACATTTTCATCCCATTTCTATTTTATTACTTTCATTGTCTTTCCTTTTGGATAAGTAAATGTATGTTTGTGGTGTGGGGACAAAATTTAGAGCAGGAAAAAAAAAGCAACAAAAGGAATACTCCTCTCATTCATTAAAACGCTTTCAAACAAATAATGTTGTAGTCATATGAAGGTCAAACTAGAGTTATTTTTGGATATAAGAAACAAGCAAGAGCATGAAGCCTTTTTTTATTAATGTCTTTTGTAGAAAAGATTAGATTTTCATTTACAAATAATTTTGTTTTAAAAAGCAAAAAAAAAAAAAAAAACATGTTGTGAAAAATAAGTCTTATATTCTTGTGACTTTTCCTTCTGATCCCTGAGTAAAGTTACCTGGTTTCCCTTCTGGCATATCTGATTACTCAGTGTACTCCTGAGAGTGAACGAGAAAATTTCAGTTCCATGGTATTCTTTATCTCACCTGTCCATTCTCATTCTTCTAGCATCACTTTTCTCTTGGGATTTAAACATAAATTAAAAATTTTTATACTTGTGACAACTATCAAATGTCCTGCTCAGCAAGATAATAACATAGGATTTCTCATGGTTTGTTTACATATTATAGATTATTTTTATGCCTTTATCTTGAACTGTCAGAGAAAAACTACACTCGAAAGTTAAGCAGGCAAGTAAGACTTTATTCAAGATTATTATAATAGAGGATAGAGATTGAACTCAACTGGTGACATAAAAGGCTGGGGAATTTTTAGGTGCAGCTTGGGCTAGTGGAAAAGTACTGAGAGAGTAAGCACGGGAGGTTAGTCGTTGGGATTAGGCCATCTGTGTTTGCTAATTGCCAAATATGAAGTTTGACTCATAACCTCTCGCAGAAACTGGAGCACTATTATTCTTGATTGTATTTCAAAGGGCTGACTCCCAGGTACTTGAAAAAGACATTCCTGGGTTATAAAACTGGCAAAAGGTTGAGAGAAGATTTCATCTCACAGGAGAGAAAAGTTGCATGTTTTCTAAAGTAAATACTCTACAAAAAAGGAGATCAGGAAGAAGCCTGTCCATAGTTTAGTCAAGCTGAGAACCTTTTTGGTCAAAACTAACTCCAAGATCTATTCACTGGCCACGTCTCCTAATAAAATATTGTTTTGGCAAAAGGTTATTTTATTTCCAAGCACGATATCAGAGCTAACTAACACTTAGGCTCATCAGCATTTTAAACATGAATATAGTTATACTGCTGTCATCGCTTGTGGGCGTTACCTCTGTATTTTAAACTTACAAAGCATAATTGTTAAGGATATAATTGTGTCCCTGCCAACATTCATATATTGAAGTTCTAATCCCCAAAGTTGATTGTATTTGGAGCTAGGGCTTTTGGGAGGTAACTAAGGTTAAATGAGATTCTGAGAATGTGGTCCTAATCTGATAAGATCAGTGGCCTTAAAAGAAGAGAAACAGACAGAGTTCTCTCCCTCACTTTCTGCCACATGAGGACACAGTTAGAAGTTAGCTGTCTGCAAGCCAGGAAGAGAGTGCTCACCAGATCTGGACCATGCTGGCACCCTGATCTCACCAGTTTTCATAAGTATGAGAAATAAATTTTTGTTGTTTAAGCCACCCAGTCCATGATATTTTTAGAGCTATCTGAGCTGACTAGCATAATAATGAAAACAGTGTACTTCAAAGTAACACAAATATAATATCCTCAGAAGCTTAGGCTTAAGAATTACTTATCTAGGCCAGGCACGGTGGCTCACTCCTGTAATCTCAGCAGTTTGGGAGGCCGAGGCAGGTGGATCACCTGAGTTTAGGAGTTTGAGACCAGCATGGCCAACATGGTGAAACCCTGTCTCTACTAAAAATACAAAATAGCCAATTGTAGTGGCGGGTGCCTGTAATCCCAGCTACTTGGGAGGCTGAGGTGGGAGAATCACTTGAACTCGGAAGGTGGAGGTTAAACCATTAGATCTGATGAGAACTCACTATCACAAGAACAGGATGGGGGAAACCACTCCCATAATCCAGTCACCTCCTACCAGGTCCCTCCTTGACATATGGGGATTACAATTCAAGATGAGATTTGGACAGGAACAGAAAGCCAAATCATATCATTCTGTCCCTGGCCTCACCCAAATCTCATGCCATTCTCACACTGCAAAATCAATAATGCCTTTGCACAGTCTGCCAAAGCCTTGACTCATTTCAGCATTAACTCAGAAGTCCAAGATCAGTGTGTAATCTTAGACAAGGTAAGTCCCTGCCTATGAGCCCGTAAAATCAAACACAAGTTAGTTACTTCTGAGTTACAATGGGGGTACAGGCATTGGGTGAATGTTCCCATTCCAAATGAGAGAAATTGGGTAAAACAAAGGGGCCATAGGCCCCATGCAAGTTCTAAACCTTACAGGGCATTCATTAAATCTTAAAACTCCAAAATAATCTCCTTTAACTCCATTTCTCATGTCTAGGGCATGCTGATACAAGGGGTAGGTGCCCAAGGCCTTGGACAGCTGCTCTTGTGGCTCTGCAGGGTACAGCCCCCACAGCTGCTTTCATGGGTTGAGTGCCTGCAACTTTTCCAACTGCACAGTGCAAACTCTGGGGGATCTGCCATTCTGGGGTCTGGAGGATGGTGGCCCTCTTCCAACGGCTCCAGGGACTCTCTGTGGGGACTCTACCCCACACTTACCCTCTGCATTGCCCTAGTAGGGTCCTCTATGATAGCTCTGCCCCAAAGCAGACTTCTGACTAGACATTCAGTCATTATCGAACATCCTCTGAAATCTAGGTGCAGGCTCTCAAAGCTCATCTCTTGTCTTCTGTGCACCCACAGGACGAACACCACATGGAATCCAGCAAGGCTTGGGGATTGTACTTTCAGAAGCTATGGCCCAAGCTGTACCTTGGTCCCTTTTCGGCATGGTTGGAGCTGGAGTGGCTGGGACACAGGGCATCATGTCCCAAGGCTGCACACAGCATCAGGGCCCTGGGCATGGCCCATGAAATCATTTTCTTCCTCCTAGGTCTCTGGGCCTCTGATAGGAAGGACTGCCATGAAGATCTCTGAAATGCCTTGGAGACATTTTCTCCGCTGTCTTGGCTATTAACATTCAGCTCCTGGTTACTTATGCTAATTTCTGCAGCTAGCTTAAGCCTGAATTTTTCCCCAGAAAATGGGTTTTTCTTTACTGCCACATGGCAAGGCTGCAAATTTTCCAAACCTTTATACTCTGCTTCCCTTTTAAACGTAAGATCCGATTTCAAACCATCTCTTTGTGAATGCATATTACTGTACAGTTTTAGAAAAAGCCAGGTCACATCTTGACTGCTTTGCTGCTTAGAAATTTCTTCTACCAGATATTATCTCTCTCAAGTACAAAGTTCTACAGATATCTAAGGCAGGGGCAAAATGCTGCCAGTCTCTTTGTTAAAACATGACAAGAGTCACCTTTATTTCAGTTCCCAGAAAGTTCCTTATCTCCATCTGAGACCACCTCAGCTTAAATTTCATTTTCCATCTCACTATCAGCATTTTGGTCAAAGCCATCCAATAAGTCTTCAGAAAATTTCAAACTTTCCCACAACTTCCTGCCTTCTTCTGAGCCCTGCACACTGTTTCAACATCTGCCCGTTTTCCAGTTCCAAAGTTGCTTCTACATTTTCAGGTTATCTCTATAGCAGTATCCCACTGCTGGTAACAATTTTCTGTATTAGTTTGTTTTCACACTGCTATAAAGAACTTTCTGAGACTGGGTAATTTACAAACAAAAGATGTTTAATCAACTCACAGTTCCACATGGCTGGGAATGCCTCAGGAAACTTACAATCCTGCCAGAAGTGAAAGGGGAAACAAGGCACATCTTATATGATGACAGGAGAAAGAGCAAAAGAGGAAGTGACAGATCTCATGAGATGTCACTCACTATCACAACAACAGCATGGGAGAAACTGCCCCCATGATCCATTTACCTCCAGCCAGGTCCCTCCCTGGACATATGGGGGTTACAATTCAAAATAAGATTTGGGTGGAGTCACAGAGCCAAACCATATCATTCTCCCTCAGAGATTCTGATTTAATTGATTTAGGTAGAGTCTGAGCATCTACATTTTTTAACAAAAATCATGAAATGATTCTAATGTTCAGCCAAGTCTAGGACTTACTGTTTTAAGTGTCTCTCTGGTTGATGTCACTTCTAGTGCTGTAATTATTATCCTTAAGTAGTGAATCTATATGTGTGTATTTTAGGCTTTGGAAATTTTCAGTCTTCGTACGTAAATGACTGTTAGAGTTTTTAGCACATTTGAGATCTTGAAACTGGCCGTGAACATCACACCTATACTAACACATAGCATATGTGATATTTAATTTTATGTGTCAACTTGACTGCAACACAGGGTACTGGATTAAACATTATTTCAGGGTGTGTTTGTAAGGGTGTTTGTGGATGAGATTAGCATTTGAATTTTCTCAGTAAATTAGATTATGTTCCCCAATGTGGGTGGGTACTATCCAATCTGTTGATGGCCTGGATAGAACAAAATAATAAAAGAAGGAGAAATTTGCTTATTTTTCTTTTTAAGTTTCCTACCTGCCTGCTTGAGCTGAACCTGTCTTCTCCTGCCCTTGTACCAGGATGTACACCATCAACTCCCCTGCTTCTTAGGCCTTCAGACTTGCACTAGAATTATATTGTCAGATTTCTTGAGTTTCCAGTTTGTAGACTGCAGATCATCGGACTTGTCAGCATCCAAAATTGCATGAGCCAATGTCTGACAAAATGTGTGTGAGATCTCTAGATACAGGTCTCCTGTTGGTTATGTTTCTCTGGACAAACCTGAAAAATATAGTATAGTTTAATGTAACCAAAAATATTAGAAGTGATTTAGTCGCCGTAAAGATAGATCTAGTAGCCTTTTTATAACTTTTATTTTAGATTCAGGGGTGCAGGTGCAGGTTTGTTATATAGGTAAATTGTGTGTCACGGGGGTTTGGTGTACAGATTATTTCATCACCCAGGTAATAAGCACAGTGCCTAATAGGTAGTTCTTTGAAACTCACCCTCCTCCTACTCTCCACCCTCAAATAAGCTCCAGTGTCTATTGTTCTTTATGTTCATTTGTACTCAGTGTTTAGCTTCCACTTGTAAGTGAGAACATGTGATATTTGGTTTTGTGTTCCTATGTTAGTGCACTTAGTATAATGGTTTCCAGTTTCATCCATATTGCTTAAAAAGATCATGATCTCATTCTCTTTATGGCTGTCTAGTATTCCATGGTATGTACATACCACTTTTTGTTTAACCAGTCTAGCATTGCTGGGCATTTAGGTTGATTCCATGTCTTTACTATTGTGAATAATGCTGCGATGAACATACCTGTACATGTGTCTTTATGATAGAATAATGTATATTCCTTTCGGTATATACCCAATAATGGAATTGCTGGGTCTAATGGTAATTCTGTTTTAAGTTCTTCAAGAAATCTCCAAACTGCTTTCCACAATGGCTGAACTAATTCACATTCCTACCTACCAGTGCATAAGTATTTATTTTTCTCCACAACCTTGCCAGCACCTGTTATTTTTTGACTCTTTTATAATAATCATTTTAACTGGTATGAGATGGTGTCTCATTGTGGTTTTGATTTACATTTCTCTAATGATTAGTTATGTTGAGCATTTCTTCATATGCTTCTTGGCCACATGTTTATCTTCTTTTAAAAAGTATCTGTTCATGTCCTTGGCCCACTTTTTAATGGCTTTTTTTTCTTGTTAATTTGTTTGAGTTTCTCATAGATTCTGGATATTAGACCTTGGACAAATGCATAGTTTGCAAGTATTTTTTCTCATTTTATAGGTTGCGTGTTTATTATGTTCACAGTTTCTTTTACTGTGCAGAATCTCTTTAGTTTAATTAGATCTCATTTGTCCCCTGAGCCTGACCTTGGCTAGTGTTTGAAGTTCTGCAACATAGAATACAGCTTCAAAAAGTGTTGAATTATGAGAAAGAAAGAAGTAGTCCAAGAGCAAGGGAAATCTCTAAGAAAGGAGAAGACCAAGAGAGGGTTTCAACACAGAAAATTACAGAGAGGAGAACACTGAAGCTTATTTTTTTCTACTAAAAGTGTGGCTCCTTACTCTCTCAATATTTGTTTCTTGTGATATCATTACATGAGAGCTTGGCAACCATAGAAATAAAATGAAGCTGCTGTAAACCATTCCTGGAGTTTACGCTTTACCCCTGAAGGTGTTTCTGATAAGGTTAAGATGAGGGAAAAATGAGTTACTAAGTGTGAATGAGTCTATCTGGTATAGCACTTGACAGAAATTAGGGGTTTATCGGTGTGAATTTGCCTTTCTTGAACAAATATCTATGGACAGCTTCTCTCTGCTAATTTTTGACCAGTAGATTCTAAAATTCAGTAATTAAATGTCTTCTAATATATACACAATAGAACTACAGTTTTTCCTGTCTCCCTCCTCCATTCTCACTGAATTCTTGTAAAAAGTGCTTTAGTTTGTCCTGTAGATTTTCAAGGTAATGAGAAAGAATTTTCAGAAATACATGTTAGATCAATTTTTTCCTCTGCTATCAATTCAATTTCATTAAACTTTAATGCAGTTCAATTATAGTATTACATTTACAATATTGTTTTCCTTAAGCCTGATTCCTTAGGCCCTTGAGGATGCCAGCACTAACTAAATGTGTTTGTTCTTCCCTAAACAGTACAAAACAAAACCAAACCCTCTATAGTGTACTATTATGATGATCTAGAATAATTCTTATTTCCTCTCGGGGCAGAATACCCACTCTCAAACATTAAGTTTTCCAGTCGGGGCATCATACTATTTTGACATTCATAAAATTTGGGAAAAGGGTATTTTAGTGAATATGTTTTTGTGATTCTTCTAATTTAATGTTTTCCAAAAAAAGGGAGCAGAGAGGAATTTTAAAACAAATAGATAATCTACCTTAACATATCTAAGACCTAACAGTAAGTTATAATTGGTTAAAGTTGTTTCCACATTGTTAATTAAAAATAGCACTGTGTGTGTGTATGTATAAAACCAAGTAATTAAAAAAAGTTTTCCTAAGAATAAATCCATAGTATTTAAAAGTAAAAATAAAGTTGCTAGTTTGATTTTACTTAATTTGGTGTTAAGTTGTCATAGTAAACATTGTTTAATGTTAGTTGCTGAAGAATTCTGCAATCGAGTTGAAATGATTTGTGATTCCTCATGATCATTTAAAATAGCATTTCAAGGATCCCAAAAGAATAAATTAACCCACACCACCCACTCAGGGTATGAGCACTGTTAATCACCACAGAAGCTATGACAATTTCATCAACAGAATTACGTATTTGACCGCCAGATTAACTCATAAAAATAGAGTAAAAAAAAGTAGGTTATCTGTTAGCTTTCTAAACCACTCTCAGCCAGTCAACTGTTGTTAAGTCAAAAAAGCCCTAGAGATGGTGAGAATAAACCATGCTGAAGAACAAATCCAATCACCTAATTGTACAGAAAGGTGATGTGACTTGCCCAAGGTCATATAATAAGTTAGTAACAAAGCTAGAACTGAAATCTATGCCTCCTTACTCTAATCAGAAATCATGCGGTATATAATAAAGGTCCCTCTAAATTACTATAGAGGGGAAAGAAAAAAGTTAGGAAAATGTAACTTCTATTTTTTACTTTTCTGCAATTCTGATAAATAAACCACAAGTACTGCTTCATAAATGAATTTGAGGCAGCGTTTTTGCTACTATGTTTTTCAAAACGTTGTAGACAGAGGGACGTTTGTCCTATTTAAAAAGAACTAAGTCACAGAATTCTTAATTTGGAAATTTCAGTGTATTAATTAACATTTGAAATCTTTAACCAGCCGTAAGGAATATACAGTCAACTCTTGAACAACACAAATTTGAACTGTGTGGGTCCACTTATTTGTGGATTTTCAACTTTTCAACTAAACATGAATGGAAAATATGTTGCTAGGAGCAAGATAAGTCCACGTATCTATCTGTCTATCTATCCATCCATCCATCCGTCTATCTATCTACATTTAAACGTGAGTGTGTATATACACACACAAACACACACACACAACAACAACAACAACGACAACACTTTGTATATGGGTTCTGCCAGGTCAACTGTAGGAATCGAGTATGGCAGATTTTGGTATACGTGGGGATCTTAGAACCAATCCCCACATACACCAAGGGACGATTATAGTTACATGTGGATAAACTTCCTTTAATAAAATGGCTTATGGGACTAAATTTTTGAGAATTATGAAAACAGCTATTTTGATATATTCTTGTTTTCATTCATATACTCCAAAATTATTTTTAGTTTAAGAAATCCAGCAGCTAAAAGACTAAAATAAGAATTGTGTCAATCTATTTCCTGTTACTAAAAAAGAAAAAATGAACTTTGCTTATTTTCTTTAGGCAATGTTTAATTTAAATTAAAAGAGAAATGTGGTTAAGTGGTTTTATTATTTAATAATTGTAAAAGGGAGTTCAAATGTATTTAAAGTAAATGATTCCACAGACAATCTCAGTAATCAGAAACCATAAATATTCTTCTTGGAACATATACAGGCATACCTCAGACCACTGCATAAAGCAAATATTGCAATAAAGTGAGTCACGCAATTTTTTTGGTTTCCCATATTTATGGTATACTATAGTTCGTTAAATATGTTGTAGTACTATGTCCTAAAAATGTGCCTATCTTAATTTGAAGATATTGCTAAAAATGCTAATGTTCATTTGCCCTTTCAGTAAATAGTAATCTTTTTGCTGGTGGAGAGTCTTGCCTCAAGGTTGATGGCTGCTGATCAGGGTGGTGGTTGCTGAAGGTTGGGGCAGTTTTAGCAATTTCTTAAAATAAGACAACATGGTTTGCTGCATCAGTGGACTCTTCCTTTCACTAAAGGCTTCTCTGTAGCATGTGATGCTATTTGATAGCATTTGACCCACAGTAGAATTTTTTTCAAAATTGGAGTCAATCCTCTTCACCCATGCTCCTACTTTATCAATAGTTTGTTTATGTAATATCGTAAATCATTTGTTGTCATTTCAACAGTATTTTCAGCATCTTTGCCAGGAGTAGATTGCATGTCAAGAATCCATGCTTTTTACTTATCCATAAGAAGCAATTCTTTATCCATTCAAATTTTATTGTGAGATTGCAGCAATTCAGTCACATCTTGTGGCCCCACTTCTAATTCTAGTTCTTTTGCTATTTCCACCACATCTGCAGTTCTAATAGTAACATCACATATCACTGATCATAGATCACCATAACAGATATAAAATAATAAATGTTTTAAATATTGCAAGATATTTGTAATTATCCACACTGCAAAATGTGACAGTCACAAAGTGAGCACACACTGTTGGAAAATAGTGCCCATAGTCTTGCTTGATGCAAGGTTGCCACAAACTTTCAAACTGTGGAAAAACAGTATCTGTGAAGGGCAATAAAGCAAAGTGTAATAAAACGAGCTATGCCTCTCTCTACTCATTAAAAATTACATTCATGTCATTCTAGTCAGAGTTTCATTTCAGTTTGTTTTTCTAGCCCTGTCTTACCTAAACAAGAAGCTTGTTTTGATAATTTAATAGCTTAATTATGGCCTTGCTGGCAATATCTGTGTTGCCATGTTTTTCAAATTCTATCAACTAAATTGAAACATATGGCTCATATAGTTTAATGTCCTCATGTATTTATCTGTATTAATGTTTTCTTGATTTTTTGACATTTGGGTATGAAGCATTTAATAAGGTCTAGAGGAGAGACTCTAATCCTGGGAACACATTATTTTCTTTTTTATTACTCTTGATGAGGAGGAACCTCATGTTAAAGACAGACCCTGACTTCAGCTGGCCTCTGCCATCCTCCTTTACTCTGTAATGCTCTCCCACACAGCATTTTTCTTCTAAATTAAATCGTTCGTTCACGCTATTACAATCTTTGAATCCTTTATGGTGTTATTCCACAACATTTGTAATATTAATTCCCCTTTGTTAGCAAAATTAGGACAGCTAAAACTTAGATATTTTGAAACTATGTAAGCATTCTTCTAAAACAAAGGCTGACTTTCATGCATTTTATATTTACACAGTGGAAAGAGATTCATGAGAGCGTCATAAGCCAGATTTGCCCAAATGCTTCTCTCATTTCTCGGTGTATGACTGAGTTTTGCACAGAGTAAAACATTTCTAATATCTTGGGAATGGTAAATATGACTTCAAGTATAATGTGTAGTTAAGGCTGTTTTTCAAATATGTCGATATTTTCACATTTTAATTTATGATAGTTGAAAATAAGTTAATTCAGTAATTGTAGTGCCTGAGGGCATCTTTCTGCAAGAAACACTTAGGAAAATAAATGGAATAAAGCTGAAATAGGCAAAGAGAGGAAATGAGTGTTTTATGGATATGTCATCATTTTAATACTGTTGAGTACAGTAAAACGTAAACAGGTGATAGAAACAGTATTACTGTTGGTGTTTTTGTTTTACAGTTGCCATGTTTGTTTTTTTAAAGTTCTGGGGAACAAGGAATTTGTTTATTTAATGCTTACATTGTACCTAGCAAAGGAACTTTTCTAGTTCTTTCTCTGATTTTAAGTAGACAAACTGTTTATGGGCTGTGTCTCCATAAAAAGAGTTAATTATTAACATATACTGCTTTCAGAGTTGTTCAGACATTAGTTAATCATGAGATGTTTATTTTATCCAAAATAGTAACCACTCTGCTAATTTCTTGTGATCTATTTGTTTCTAACTGAATACTTTCTGCTTGTTTTCTAAATCTTACATTTGCTCTGTTTAGAGAACATACAGCAAAGTGTTGAAACAGGAAACTTTCAAATATCTTTTTACAAATGTTGGTAGAAAGTTTGGTTCAAGTGAGACATAAGAAATTGTACTGTTTCTTACTGGTTATAACTCATGGTAGCTAAATTAGTAGAAATAGTTTTAAATGATTATATAATAAACTCTATTAAAGCATGTTGAATCATTTTATTCTTTCATATTAATGGAAAGCTAGCTTACATTTTATTTTAGTGTTTCTTAATGCAAAGAATGTGAATGGTTCAGCTAAAAAAATTTCAAAGCCATAGAAAATTTAGATGAAAAATCAATGGCAAAGTTACATATTAAATCTCATTTTAGAAGTTATTTTTACTGTTAGTTTATATCTAACATTTTACGCCTTGGTTAGAGTTGGCTATATATGTTATGATGGAAGTGATTTTATCCTGAACAGGAAAAAAGAAAGAAAGAAAAAAGCAAACTTTCCTTGCTTTCTGTTTTTTTTAATTGTTATTGAAGGTTTTTTTCTTTTACTTACTGTTTTTGGGTTTCATTTCAAAACAAATTATTAGTATTAATTTCAAACATCAGAGAAGCCATCATAGAAAAATTTACAAATCGTTTTCATTTTGATTCCTAAAAATTTCAGTTCATGTTTTTAAGAAGAGAGTTCTACAAACTACATGTTGGGAAAATTGCATAGTGATTCTAGACTAGCTCTAATTATAAATCTGGGTGCAGGACTAGAATTCTATTTGTTAAATACAAAATCAATTATTATTTTTTTTTTTACAATTTTCATGTCAAAGAAAATTTTTTACCTGGCATTTATCATGGGTCGGGAAATACCCACAGTTCCCAAAATGAGAATTCACTTAGAGAATTTAAAAGTATTAGGCATACTTACCTAGAAGGGCATTCCATGTATAAACTTACATACAAAAAATGATACTGTACCTTTTTCTTTTGGATCTTTCAAGGAAGACATCAAGCCAGAAATAATGGCAAAAATGACTGTAGATTTATTAGTTGTAAGATCAACTTTTCTTAACACATATAAGAAGAAAATGCACACGGTGGTACAAAACGATCTTTGTGTTAGAAATTTACTTGTGCCATAACCTAAATTCATATTCTATGATATGCAATTGTCTCATTGCAGTGTCATTCCCATAGGAATTCTCATCTGTATTATGCTGGTGACAGGAAAAGGTAAATCGAGAATTATGTTGTATTAAATCGAACGGTGGAATATACAAAAAAGTAAGTGGAAACTCTGTAACGTTTCTTGAAATTTTGTTCCTGAGATGTTTCTAGTTTATTTACTTTGTTTCCACTGTTCCAGCATTCAGTGCTTTAGCACTAGGAGACAAAATTATGTACAGTCGTATGCTGCACGATGATGTTCTGGTTAATGATGAACTGCATATACAATAGAGGTCTCATTATAATGAAGCTGGAGTAGTTCCTATTGCCTGGTGATATCTTAGCCATTGTAATGTCATAGCATCATGCGTTATTCTTGTATTCGTGATGATGCTGGTGTAAACAAACCTACTGCACTGCCAGGCACATAAAAGTATAGCATACACGGTTATGTACAGTACATAATACTTGATAATAAATGACTATATTATTAGCATATGTATTTACTATCCTATACTTTTTATTGTTATTTTAGAGTGTACTCCTTCTACTTATTACAACAAAAGGAAAAAAAAAACGAACTGTAAAACAGCTGCAGGCAGGTCCCTTAGGAGATATTCCTTAAGACATTGGTATAGGAGATGACAGCTCCATGTGTGTTATTGCCCCTGAAGGCCTTCCAGTGCGACAAGGTGCGGAGGTGGAAGGCAGTGATAATGATGGTCCTGACCCTCTACGGTCCTATGCTTATGTAGGTCTGTGCGTCTTAGTCTTTCACAAAATAAGTTTAAAAGTAAAAAAAAAATGTTTCAATGGAAAAAACATTATAGAATAAAGATATAAAGAAATTATTTTTATGCAGCTATGCAGTATATGTGTATTAAGCAGTATTACTATAAGCGTCAAAAGTTAAAAACTTAAGTTTATAAAATAAAAAATTCTATTAATCTAATATTAATTTATTACTGAAGAAAGAAAAGTATTTTTATAAATTTAGTGTAGCCTAAGTGTACCGTGTACAGTAGCGTCCTAGGCCTTCACATTCACTCACCACTCACTCACTGACTCACCAGAATCACTTCCAGTCCTGCAAATTCCATTCATGCTACGTGCCCTATACAGGTGTACCATTTTTTATCTTTTACACTGCACTTTTGCCTTACCTTTTCTCTGTTTAGACTTGTTTAGAATTGCCTATAGTAGTCAATAGAATAGCATGCTGTACAGGTCAGTAGCCTAGAAGCAATATAGCCTAGGTCTGTAGTAAGCTATTCCATCTAAGTTTTTGTGAAAACACGCTATGATGTTCACACAATGACAAAATTGCCTAAGGAAACATTTCTCAGGACGTATTCCTGTTATGAAGTGGCAAATGACTATTCTGAAAAAGTAAATAAGCTCTTTGAATAATTCTATATATTAGTATATTTTTATTCATTAATTGATATTTTTCTTTAATATAGAAGCACTCACAGCTTTTTGGTTCACAGTATTCTATAAAGGAAAAAATGATGTAAAAAGAACAAAATAGATAATATGTCCTTTTCTGTGTCACTTCTTAAATTATTCAGTTCTGCACTTCTCTTTTGTCCCAGAATGCCTCTTTTTTCTTTATAGAAATGTAGAAATTCTAAGAGAAACAACATATGTCAAATCATAGGCTCAGTCTCAAAAAAAGGAGGCAGTAGTTAGGCTGCTATAACTTTTGAAGAAGTAAAAGAAAATGTCCACAATATTATAGTGTTTTGCACTGAAATGCGATATTTCAATTATAAAAGCCTGAGGCAAGCTTGGTTGCATAATTAGTACATGTTACCAATGAACTCAGGATGATCGATTTCAGATTCATCATAGTCAGGTATATTTGACTTTTCTGAACTATTTTCATTCCCCTCACCTTCCCTTCAACCATCTCAAAAATGGAGAGACCTAGCATCTGAGTAGAGAGTCAGAATACGTGAGCTGAAGCGCAGCAGCCCTGATGAGAAAAATCAGCTTTCAGTTCTCTCACTATAAATTTGTATCATATTTGTGCACTGGGAGGGGAGCAGGCTCTATTTATCATACAAAATTTAATACCTCATTCTGCTGTCCCAACACTAATGATTTACTTTAGTGTTCTTAAGTTTCTAGGTGAAGATCATTAGTAGCTTAAATTAGCTGGCAGACTAATAAGTAAACAAGATCTCTGTGTCTTCAGAAATACAGCAATGGCTTTTGAAGTTAAGGAGATAAGATTCTATTGAAGAGATTTCTGAATTTTAAATGAGTGCTGGATTTGCAGTTTTTATGTAGTGATTAGATAAGCCTAAGCCTGCTTTTTATTTAGTAATTCAGCATTTATTATTAAACCCTAATATGTTCTCAGTGTGTACTAGGTGTTAGGGATATAGCTCTGCCAGGATAAAGTCAGTTTCTTTACTAACAACAGCCAAGTAAAGTGTACCGACCAAAAATGGTGAACAAGTGGAAATATTCACTCCTCATATACTGGCAAAGAAAAAGGTAGGAAGGATAGAGAAGCCTTTGAGGATGATTGCAAGGATATTGTTCTCATGGAGAAGGAAATATGTTATTCCTACTTTTGAAAAGATCACAAGTTTCAAAGTGTTCAGTGTGGCCAGATACTGAGGGGAAAGGGAAGCTAAATGAGAATTGTTTGGGAACGGGAAACTGAAAGAGAATTGTCTAAGTAAAGCAAGAGCAGAAATCCAAAAGAATATTTAATCAGAGACCAAAAACCCATGCAGTGTTCCTTGCCTGTAAACAATGTTTCCAAGGACATTCTTCCTAAGTAATAGTATTGGACACTTATTTATCTTTTTGATTTCTATGCAGAGAACAGCTTGTTGCATTTCTTTATGATGAATGGAATAACTAACTTTACTTCAATGGTGCCTATTTTCTGTCTGTGTCTAAACTTAACGCCAGTGGGCATTTGTAAAGAATCACTAGAAAACAGCAGTAATCAGGTAGTGAATTAGATCACATGAAAGATGTGGGTGAGAATTCTTTCCTGACTTCTGTATCCTCTGTTGCATCCGTTACTTTGAAGAAATTATCTTTTCCGATGATGTCTTACCATTGAAAGTTTATTTCAAAGTGACTGTGCCGTAGGTAACTACAGCAAATAAGGGATTAAGTTATGGTATTTAAAAATTAACTCTTAATGTTATTTATATACATTTGATTTTGTGTCCCTTGTGATTGTAAAATACAAACATGCAAGTTGTTGAAATGCAGTCAGATGTAGAGATATATACAGAAAAAAGTTAAAAATCAATTTGAATTCCAGGACATGTGGATGATCATTGTGAATATATTGGTGAGCTGCCTTCCAAGTCTAGATATACACATACACACACTCAAACAGAAACACATTTTGCATCCATCTGTATAGCTGAGATTCATCTATGAACCCTGGTCTTGACCCTTCACACTCTCACTTTTCCCTTTTCTCTTACCACTAGCAATCTTGAGGTCTCCTGGGCTGACATTCTTGAGATACTATCTTTATTTTCCTTTTTCTTTGTCTTATATATCTAATTTAGTGATGGATTATGTGACTTTTACTTAAAATCTATAATTTTTCAAACATTCAAAATAAATGGAGAGAATGCAATAATCTACTATGGTATACTCATGAGTATTTTAAAATACTCATGAGTATGCATGAAATACTCATGAGTATGCATGAGTATTTTAAAGAAAACTTCAGACGTTATATGTTTATACTCATAAATATTAATATCTCAATATATGTCTCTACCAGAGGGACATTTTTAGAAATATAACCTCATAATTATCATTAATGGTAAAATTAATAATTTCTTAATATTCTATTCCACTTTTCCCTGGTCATCTCAAAAGTGTCTATTTGCAGTTGGTTTCTAGTGAGAATTCAAAGTCTAAACAAGGCCTTTGGTTGGTGTGATCCTCCTTTTTTTTTCTTGTTATATATGTTTTCAGTAAATAGGCAAAAAATAAAGAACACTACAAAGTATTTTACATTTTAGATTTGTCCAGTTGAATCTTTGTGGTAGCATCTAGAAAAATCTCCTGTGTCTCCTTCCTGTATTACCTGTTAACAGTTAATGAGATCTTAAGGCTTGATTGCTTGCTGTTCAATTTTTTGGCAAGAAAACTCTTGAATTGTATCAGGATTCCATAATATCTGAAAATACCACTTTTTGTGATGTTAAGATTTATCAGTGATTCTAGTTTAATGGCCTAGCTTATTATAATACTGTTTCCTGTCAACCTTTTATCCTGTTAGTTTTAGTCACCACTAGTTGTGTAGATTCGTGATTTCATCCAAGTTTACTAATGATGACTTATATTCTATCCATATTGTGTTTTTAGCCATTGAATACAAATGTTCATATGTAGTTCAGGACAACATTTTTCTTTGTCAATGAGGCCAAATTGCCTGGTTTGCTGATGATTCTCTCTTTTTTTAGCAGTAAAATCTTGTATTCCATGAAATCTCTCATTCAGGGAAAACAAGGACAGTTGTCACCCTATGTCCCAATCAATAGTTTTTATCACATTTTGTTATACTTCTATAGTGAGGACACTGTGGTATGGTAGAATGAACATTAGACTTCAATTGAGATCAGTGTGTGACTCTAAACTTTCAAAGCTTCAGTTTCCTAGCTACCATTTGGTGCATATAATATCTTCTGCAACTATAATGCGAGGAGGAAGGCATCAAAGTACATGTAAGTGTAGAAAAGCATTATGCAAATATTAAGGATTATTATTCTCTATGTGCATTCTTGTTTTTTTTTTCTCATACCTGAAGCAGCTGGCCCTTCTTTACCGTTTGTTTCAGTCTAAATACTTAATATTAAGTTTTAATTTTATCCCATATGAAGATCTAAGCTCTCAAACTTTGGCACTTGTCAGACCACATTCGAGAAACTGTCTCCAGTCATGCATACCACGTTGGAATAAAGAAGACGAATATTGGAAAGCTTGTACAGAGAAGATTACTTGGATGGGAGTGGGCAAGAAACTATCTCACGTGAAATATTGTTAAGTGATATTTGACAGTCATACTTATATTAAAATTAGTTTAAACACTGGATCATCTGATATCCTAGATTTTAAACTGTTTTGAACTGGGGATAAGAAAGTGCTTTACAGATTACATATTTCTGGGAATAAGAAAGTGCTGTAATATATCTTTTATATATATCTTTTTAAAGATCAAAGAATGATAAGCACATAGATTAGTGACTGATGCCTGAACTGATAATGCTCAGATGAGGAAAACCTCTCAGTTGCTTTTGGTAGGGCAGAGCCTGAGTTTGGACTAGAACTTGAGTTGTTTTACTCCTATTCCAGTGCATTGCTGTGTTTTCCTCAGCAAAACTTCCTTCCCATAACTCCAGGGAAAGATAAACAGAAAAAAAGAGTTGAGGACATATAGCAATCTGCAAATATTTGAATAGAGGGAAAATTTGAGTTGATGTAAGTAATTAAAGGTGAAAACCAAATATATATATATATATATTGACTATATATATAAAGGTGAAAACCACAGGAAGTGGAGTGGGACCTGCCGAAATATGACAGAGGGTTCCAACAGTGACAGCTGCTTCACAGCTCAAGGAGAGGTTGGGCAAGAACTTATCAGAGGTGTTGAAGAAAGAATTCCTATTTTGGTTGTTTTAAAAGTCCCTCCCAACTACAAGGACTTGTTATTCCAAGGAATTAAGTAATCATGGGTGGAATCTCCCACTACAGTAGAAATGTGGGCATCTCCACTGGCAAAGACCCAGCTCCACTTCAACTGCTTCTCCCACCAGTACCACTGGTGGGAGGAGAGAAATATTTGGGCTTTAGTCTTTCTGAATTCTAACGCTGTGGGCAGAACACTTCGTTTCTTATCAGAATAATTGGGGCAATGAAAATGATTATGTATGCAAATAGGAAATCGATATTTATTGGCTATGCTTTATGAGAAATTTGGTATTCTTTCTTTCATTCTCACCCCAATCCTTATTACATACCATCTAATTAGTAAAATAAGTTCCTGACTAGTTTATCTCTATCCTACCATGCTGATTCAAGCTTTATTTCCTTTATTTAGAACACTGATTGATTGCATCATTTGCCCTAAATTGCAGGGTCTCTGCTTTCTTTATGATTTATACCACGCTTTTATTGTTCGATGTTTAAGGCCCTCTAAGATTGGCCTCTTATTCATTAAACAGGTTTCTTCTCCTTCCACATCAGGATTGATGCATCTCCCACAGTGAATGATACGCTCTCCAAAGCAGACAGCTCAAGGCAACATGTGTGACCTTAAGCAATTTGCTTGACCTCTTTGAACCTTTTTATTGTTATTTCTAAAATTAGAATACTAAAATTTAACTCACAGAATTTTTTTAGTCATAAAGTGAAACACCTTGCAAAAGATTTTTACCAATTTCAGTTCCCTTTCATTTTGCCCATGATCCCTTCTATTTACTATACCCACAGGATTCTTTTAATTGGACATGCCATTCATTTTGTGTTTAATATCAATTGTTTCATTACTCGCCTTTTTAAAGGTTTACTAGTGAAGCAAATTTGTCAGATTGAAACTAGTAGTGCTCTTTATTTTATATTATGTGTGTTGCAACTTGGAAAAAATGGCGTGTGCTGAATAGTAAGGAAAGCCAGAAAAATTGAGTTTCTGCCTTCTCTTATAAAAGATTAAGTGTAAACAGAGAAATTTACATAGCGATAAAGGAGAAAATGTCATTGTTCTTTTCATTTCATGCAACTTGAGCATGGCTATGATAAAATGAGCAGTGTGGGCACTGATTCTTTGATAGCTGCAAAGTGGTTACCACATCTTCATTCCATCTGTAGTAATTTTCTCAGATTTGACAAAGAAAAAATAATTATTTTTCGATTGCACTTTGCTTTGGTGTTTTGGACCTGCTCTTTATCCTTGTTTCTCTCAGTATTGCCTTTTAAGGTGACCTGTGTTTAAAGAGTTTTCACAAAAGCTGGAGCCACGGACCAGGTGATCTATGACCTAGAGTGTTTCTTAGCAACAAATAGACTTTGTGGGCATTTCAAACAATCCTGGGTATACAAAGTAATACCTTCATTCCAGAGTCAGAGCTCCTTAGGAAATAAAACTTTCCTGAGACCACAGCATGGGAGCTTTTTGGTTGATGCCTTGTTTACTGTGGACATTTTTTTCCTCATCTTCTTATTATATAATTTTTGTTCTTTAGTGTTTACTTTGGCAGGTTATACATTTTCTGGTGGGGCAAAGTTAGTTTCCTTTCATCCTCATAGACAACCATTCATTTAGACTCCAAGCTGTTCAACAAGGTATTATATAAATATTTGATTAAAATAATGGCTTTCGGCTCTCGAGAGAAGAGGCATAAAAATCATAGCCTCATATTCTTTACAAACCACACTGCCTCAGTCTAATAAAACAGCAGTGTCTATAAGAGCCTGACAAGTTAAAAGCAAGTTCAGTAACTTTGAACATAGTCTTTTCTATTCAACACATTGACCCTAGACATTTTCTCTTTTTATGTTTTACATATAAATTATCATGCATTCTAATTACTACATGTCTACAATATGCATAATACCAGACTAATTGCTTTAGAGAATACAAATGATTTCACACTCGCTTGTGGTCTAAAGAATTTGCAGTCTAGTTAGAGAAGAATGAATAAAGCATGAAATGTTAGATATTGAAATTAAAATGGGTCTATGACAAGCAATAATTTCTTAGCCTTTTCTGACTTCTCAGTAAAAGATCTACAGAGACCAAAAGAATAACAACTAGAAAAAAAGTGATGAAAAATGCATAGTTATTAATGGAATATAGAAGAAAATCTAACTAGAAAACCAGATTATAACTGGATTTAGAACATAATCCAAGCCTCATACTGTGCTGCTGGAAACAGAACATACCACTTAGTATGAAAAAGAGCATATGGAATTTTTCCTGTCTTCTATCAGTTCAGAAATAAAAGTTTTGACTGAAGAAAATGATGGACAATTATCTCTCAGTTTCATTGATACTGTTTTAGGAGACAGCCAGAGTTCTACTCTTGTCATTCTGCTCCTGCCTTCGTACCATCTTTTATCTTCATTTGTAATTAAAGTTTTAGAAAGCAGTTACCAGTAGGCAGGGAACGAGGTGGAACTTACATGTCCCTACCGTATTCATAGGTAAAGCAAGAATAGAGAGAATAGTAGCAGTTTATATACAGGCTTTTGGGATATATATATATATATATATCTTACAACAGTCCCATCTCTGGCTAACAAAGACAGACTCCAAGGTCTCTTGACACTCAGATTTGGTCCAGGAAAGTGGATCCAATTACTCAAACTGAAAACATGTGAAACCAAGGGCAATGCACATACTCTGCAACTGGGTATACATAGAGCTCTCCTCATATGACGAACAATTAAAAAAAAACCTTCAATCATAGACAACCTTTGAATAAAGAGCTTGAAAGTTCAGCATTTAAGCTATTTTCTACAGGAATCTAGATAAAATCTAGAAATTTAAAAAATTATCTTAATAGCATTTGCATAGACAAAAGCCTTTTTGAACCCCAAAGGCAAGAAAATTGAACACCATTCAGTTTAAAAGAGAAAAGAGACAGCCATTCCCTGACAAGCTTTCCAAGATGGCACACCAACAGTTCTTTACCTTTTCCTGGCCAAATCCTGACATAGCCAGAGAAGTAATGAAAAGTTGATGTAGCACAGAAATATAAAATCTATCAGAAACCTACAGGGAGATAAACGCTTGCTGGCTCCTGGTAGAGGGAAAACAGCCCCCACGAGTAGAAAATGGCCAAGCTCTTACCCCCACATAGTCTAGGAGTATGTTGGGGAGGGAGGTTGTTAACTGTCATTTTTTTTCTCTGACACATTAAACAGAAAAATATATCCTATCCTCCATCACCATCACATTAGAATACTGCACTGCCAAGCCAGTACCTGCTGCAAGAGAGGGAGAGATGGGAAACTTCAGGATATTGCCTTAGCCAGTTTCTTTTCTGAGAGCATATAGATGACAGAAAATGCAGCCAGCCTCCCCTCATCCTGACATTTCTTGTTTTATACAAAAGGTGTATAGGACATTGCTACCAAAACCTTTTCTCAGTCTTACCGTTTACATTTTAGATAGCAGACATAGTTTATCTGTCAGACTCTACAAGGACCCAACTTTGTGCATTCTCTTTGTCCCCCTTTATTTCTGTCTTCAATCTCTCTGATTCTTACCTGAGATTTCTTTCTCATATGACCTTGCTAAGAGCTGCAGAAAAATGCTAACAATATTACTACTTCATGCAGCGTTTCTCTAATTTCTCCTATATTATAGTCTAATGGGAGGAGAGAGAGAGAGAGAGAGAGAGTGTGTGTGTGTGTGTGTGTGTGTGTGTGTGTGTGTGTCTGTGTCTGTGTGTGTGTGTGTTCAGTATAACTTGAATCTCTCTCATTTTAGCCTCCAGTATGAATTTCTTTTCTGTTCCCTAAAAGATTACTAAGTTAATAATACATATTTTAGCTTTGGGTATGTAACATTGTACCTTACTACTAAGCTACATATCAGCTATTGAAATAAAGCCTAAAGTTTCAGTAAAACATGCAGAATTCAGCTGCATCACATATTTAAATCCCCACTTCCAGATTTTGCTGAAAAAATAAATCCAGTGAAATTACCTATATTTTTATGCTCTCCTTTATGTCAGATAGGTCTGTGAAGATTTTTTTTTTCTTACAAGTCAATCTTTGCCTCAGCCTGTCCTGCTGAGACAAATGTCTAAGGGAACTGGTGGTGACACTAACTCTTGAGCTGACTCGGCTTGTAAATGGTCAAAGGATTGGGCAGTTGTTACTTGAAGATACTCGGGTGCTTTTACCTAGGAGTAAAGTGGACCTATAGAAATATATGTTAGCTTTATACAAAGCCACCATAAACTCTAGTCATTCATCATGTTCAGAATATTCTGTGACCAGTTTCATAGCTAGCAACCTACCACAAAACACCAAAATTCTGCCTAGATATCACAGGCCTCTAAAGCTCACCCAAGCATGGCTACCTTGGCAACATGTTAGAGGTTCACACAGTCTGATTCCACTAGACAGCTCCCTCTGAAATTCCACACCTTATTTTGTTCTCAATGTTCTCTGACAATGTACAAAAAATTACTGCTTTTGAAAGGAACTCAATAAATAGCATTCTTTTTAAAATTAGGTTCTGAGAAATAAAGTCAGTGGTTGGAGGCCAATATCTTTGCAGGCATCCACTGTTCTAATGCTAGGGCCAGTCCAGATTAATGTTACTGCCTGGAGAAGTAGATTTCCCTGCTGGCTGCAGGCACTTTCCTTCCTAGAGGAAAAAGGAAAGAACTGTGCCAACAATGTCCAGTTTATTATTCCCAAAGCCCTTAGATAAGGCCACCCCTTCTATTCTGAAATAATTAAAGTAGGGCAAAAGTAATGCCAACTGAGTCACATCATAGGGGTTATCTACACACAGTAGTCAGGAATGTGGGAAACGTGTTTCCCATTAGTGAAAATAATCTTAGTTTCAGATTACTCTGTGGGTTAAATGCAATTCAAATGAAGATTTTTGCAGGCTTTATTGAGTACTCTGAGAAACTTATTCTAAAATGCTTATGAAAACTCAGATTCTGAAAAAAATGAACAAAGTAGGGCACTTATCCTACCAGATATTAAGACATACTGCAAAGCTGGAATAGGATAAACCGTATAGTTATTGTGCATGAACAAACAGGCCAATGAATGAGATCAGAGAGCTCAGAAACCCATCCAGGTATAGATATGGGTTTGATATACAATAGTAATAACTCCAAAATCTGCAGGGTACAGATAGATAGTTTAGTAGATGTATTTGAAAACCAGGCTCATAATAAAGAAAATGTTACAAGGGAACTCTACACTATAAGAAGGTAATCTTCAGAAGGATTTGAAGACATAAATGTTAAAATTATACCTCAAAATGAAGAATGTATAGAAGTCTGTGACTTTGGAGAGAGGAAGTTCTTCTTCCCAAGAACCATAGAAGCACAAACTAATGAGAAAAAAAATCAATGTATTCGACTACATCAAAGTCATGGATAATTATTCAAGTATACACTAATTAAGAGATTGAGAGAAGGTATATGAAGCATCTAAATCAATAAGAAAGAAGTGTCAAAAATTATTAACTAATATACATTAGCAAGAAAAAGTAAGCCAAAATGAAAAATGAATGAAATATATGAATACAAAATAGATGGGGAATGAGTAAAAAATATACAAAGATATGCTAATACAAACTTAGCAGAAATGAAAGAATTCCAAATTAAAATAACTGATACACTGCCTTATGCTTAATAGATTTTTAAAATTAACAAATTGAATTATTTGGAAGTGGGGAGCACACGTCCTTATGTAATTCGAATTGGTATGCAAACTAGAATTGGCTCTCTGGAAAGTAATATGACAGCATTTAGCAAAATTAAGTGTGGCAAAATCCTATTGCATAGCAATCTTACTCTTACGTTGAGAGGATAGAGAACTTCTTAATAAGTTCATGAGGGAAACCTATATAAATTCATTACTTGCAGCACTGCTTGTGCTATCAGGAACTGTTAGAAAAATAGATATCCGTAACTAAGAAAATGGGTATGTATCAAGTGATAGAAATAACTATGCAGATGGTACTTGTAAAGAGTTTCATGTACCTAAGTTATATGAATTGATTTAAAAACTCAGTCTTGACTGAAGAGGGGAAAAACCTAAGAACCTGTAACACTATCTCTTTTCATAAGCAAAATATGTAGATATTCATCAAATAACCTATTTGCTAGAGACACATAGTAGTCAAAATACTCATAACAAAACATTAAACTCAATGCTGTGGTGAATGAAATGGGATTCAGAATTGGAAATTTAAGGAGAAAAACGTGACAGCCATGGTACTGATTAATTATATGAAATAGCATAGACTAAGAAATATGATTCATTCAACTATCTGCTTTGGAAATTGAAAACAAAAATATCTCAAAAAGAGGGATAATCTAAAACATACTGGCAAATACATGGGAAAAAGTGAAACTATCATTAAAAGCCATTTAACATTACTATGATTTGATCAGTAATGTTAAGATGCCCTTCCAGCGTGAAGAGTAAAACAGTACAAGGAAAACAGTGAGGAATGTCAGAATAGTGGAGGACATAGCATTCCTGAAGCAGAAACAAAGAAAAGCAACAACCAAAAAAAACTGATACAGAAGCAATAATACATGTCATTAGTAGGGAAAAAAAAATTGAATTAGCATTCTTCAACTCAGAGAACCTACCGCATTCTGATAAATTAATAAAGTCAAGTGATTAAAAGGAAATACATGCCTGTCACATCCTGTCAAATATTTGATTTTTAAATTACAAGAATATGGAGTATGGAGAGAGATTTGTAATTGTACTGGGGAAATTTATGTCTATAAGGAGTATATGATTACCTAGGAAAATGTTCAGTATTATCTATAGTGCAGAAAGTATGGAATCTGCTTATGTTGGAAAGAGAACTGAAAGTTGGAATCAGAGATAAAAATGGAAAGTATAAGATTGATCATAACTAGATAAGAAACTATAATAGAATATAGGCAGTCATTTTCTCTGAGTAGTTAAATTATTTGAGATTCTTAAAATATCTTTTTCTGTTTTAAATAATTCTTACAATGGGTATTTATTTATTTTACAATAAGAAAAATATATAGCTAATTTTCAATATTCAACACTACTAATAAGTAAATAGCAGTTTAAGAGATAACATTGCTCATTAGTTTAAGCTAAGTATGGGTAGAGGAGGAAAAAAAAAAAAAGCATGCAAGTGGACCCAGCCATGGGACTGATACTTAGAGCAAGACCTTACTAATTATATGTCCTAAGCTATTTACAGACGTTAAAAATCAAGTGATAAGAATTTATGACAATGGTTTTCTCTTAGAGAACTAGCTTTACAAAGGATTTTTTTCCAGTTCCATCACATTTGAGAATTGGAGCATTAGTAATTCTGATGCACAAGTTATTTTTTAGTGAACAAAAACGCTTATATTTGAACACTGTGAATGGAATATCAAATTATACATTAATTCTCATCACCAGATCCCTTAAATAAATTTTTGAGTTGCAATATCATCACAGTTACTGTTTTAATTTTATTAGTTACTGATCTGAAGATAATACAGTATTATATCAATTATTACAAAATTAATAATTAGGACTCTGAGTACGTATCACTACTTCTAGATGCTATATTTCTTATACATTAATATCCACTGTACATTTTGCACTTGAACTCTAGGTAAAATTGGGATATTCTTCATTGATGTTACTGTTGTAGCTGGGGCAGCTGTCATTATAAGCAGCCTTCTGAGGCCTGGGATTTCTTTCTTTCCTGAAGGTGCCTTAGGGCTGTGATGGACTGAGCTGTCCCTGAAGAGACTTAGAATAGACGAATACATCTGTGTGGACAAACCATTTAATATCTCTGTTTAGAAACAGTTATGTTTCTTCTAAATGTTCTTCATATGTTCCCTTTTACTTTATATTTACATCATTAAGAAAATCAGAGATACCAGGAGAAAACTGTAACAATGATAGATATTAAAGAGAGAAGCATATTTGTCTCATCAAAAATTTTAAATAATCTCAGATATGATGTTTGTTCCAACTGTGTGTATAGGTATTTAGCATGGGAAATTACAATTTTGCTCCTACCATTTTCTTACAATTGCCAAACCAAAAATAAGTTGCAAGAGTCATTGTGTTTTTCTGTATTAGTCTCCCATATCAACACTTTCAACAAATAGTTATGGCTTCTCTTCTAAAATCTTACCTTATTTTATGTACGTTTATCCTGATTATATTTAATAGATTATAATATTGAATCGAATAAAAATTGAGATGTATTATTTTGTTCTTCAGATAATCTATGTTTTTGTCTTGTATACGTATGGGTCTGAACTATTTTACAATAAATAAAAACTGGGTTGCCGTGTCACATAGCTTGATAAACACTGCAGTAGGCTCTAAAAACAATTGGAGGGTGGTAGGAAGAATGGCATGGAGGGGAAAGTTTAAAACCTATGACATTTTTGAGGCTGCCGTAGATCTTGGCTGTCAGAGACAATATAAGGTTATAAAAATATCAGTATTAGAAATGCCTGGCCTCCATTTAAAATAGTAAAATATGTACAGTGTATTAAACATTAAAAAATGTTTCCTCTGTCCAGTTGCTGCTGCTCTGGGAACTTCTTCCCTTGCTCAGCACATCTATGCAGATTCCATGATCTCCATTCTTCTTCATAGATATGTTACCTATATAGTTTTGAAGGGCCGCACACATATTTTAACACTCTGCTATGGCTCGTTTAAAATTCTTAATAAGTTTTGAACAAAGGAACTCAAATTTTCATATTGCACTTGGGTGTACAAAATTACACAGCAGTCCTGCATAGCAGCTGTGTCAGTAGGAGATGAGCATACCCTTGGCTACATTGATTAGTGCAAGCCTGAGTGCCAGACTAAAGCTTCATCAATCATAGAATTTGGAAATTTCAAATTTAGGTCTCAATAGTGGTAGTGGCACTGAAGACTCACAAACTTCTGCAGAGCCAGTCTTGTTCTTTTCTTTCTAAGGCCTTATTTTCAACTGCTTATTGGATCTTGAGAAAGACTATTATTCTTATATGTATTTTCTTTTTTCTGTAAGTAGCTAGAATAGGTTTTGGTTCTTGCAATTCAAAAGAATAACTAAAAACATGTATGTTACAAGATGAGGGAAGGGTGAGAAACAACGTTGGAAATTACATTGTAATGAAGTAAAATATTCTCAAGGAAACTCTGCTTCCTACAGAGAATTGAAAACAATAGACTTGGGGAAATCAACAGCCGAGAAGGCTGTTAAGGCCACACCCTGAATTTGGGGGAAACCACCTGAGTTGGGGAGGTTTCTCCCATGATCACCAAGTGTGTCTTGGTATAGGACATTTCAAAAAGTTTTTTTGAATGGAGAACTTACTTAAAACATCTTTACAAATTTAACTTTTTTGATTCTCCTTTGTCCCAGCCTCTCACCACTCATGGTCTTGAGCCATAGAAAAATGAGTAGGAAAAAAATACATAAAGTTCTTTAATCTGAAATGACATATTAGTAAAGAAGCATTCCTGCTTTAGATGTAGCACAAATCAACAACAAAATGAAATAAACTTACTATATGTGAACCATGAATAGCCACAAACTCAAATCTAGGAAAATTAGCTTCAAAATAGAACATTCTTTTCCAAAAGTACTTTGTGCTATAAAAACAGTATTAAATATGAATAAAATAGGTGAAGAGTTCAAATCTGAAATATTAAAACAATAGCATGATATGGGCATAAAATATTGAACACTTATGGAAGGCACTGACAATTAAAACAATAATTAGATAATCAAGGGTCACATCGTTTTTTGACTGAAGATCAAAATAGTGATAATATTAGTAATATACATTGTATCACTTAATCTCAATTCTTCCTTTCTTCCTGCCCACGTTCTTCTGTCTCTCTATCTATAGAGAGATGTTTATGGCAATGTTGTTCCTCTTTGCTATCGTGGTAAATTCTTGTTATGCATTTATTAAAGATGTGAATGTGAGTTTCAGCCTGGAGAGTTACATCTTCTTAAGTAAAACATATATTTATAATAATATATATTAGTATATCATTTTTGTAAGAAAACCAAATATCCCTTTATATGTGAATATATATTAGAATAATCATGTAGATATATATATTAGAATAGAGAAAAAGGAACTATATCTTACTTCAAATTATACAGGCTATGTAAGACAGACTAATAATTTAAATCAGTCATTTTTACCCCAATCTCATGTTGTTTTTCTGTAAAACCCTATTACCTAAAACATATTGAACATCAGTTAATGAAGGAAAATGCAACTCAAGGGGTTACTGGTAGTGAAAATATTTTGAAGCACTGATTTTTAAGATTTTTCTCTTTCATTCACATAAATGAAATTTGATTATTTGTCTGTACTTAAATATAGGCATTTAATTGTTTTATGTTTTCTGGAAAATATTAACTAATAAGTTAAGTTGGGATCTGGTATGACTCTGGGTTTTGTAATGCCTGGGGCTAACATAGTTTTGGGACTTACACTTAAGGAAAACAATGCAGAATTACTAGTAAATATTACATTTGGGATCTTGGAAGGGATGTAGAAATGAGAACCTTAAAGGTAGGCTTTATTGGCCAAATGGTATCTGTTTTTGCAGAGATTTACTTTGTCCCTTCTTCACTGGGATGTCATGTTGACCATCTCTATTAGGTACTTTTATTGTCACATACAAATCACAATTTTCCTTACAACGGTGTTAGCCAGTGATATTATGGCTTACATATTTTTGTGGCAGTTTGAGAATATCAAAACAGAAGTGGAGTGGTTAAATCCCATTAATATTATTTATACTGAATTTATATTCATTTGTTCCAAATTATTACTAAATCTAAAGAATTGAAAGCTATGGTTCTATTATTTTATGCAGTAGTCATTACAATATGGTAGACTACATGCTTCTACTGAGTTCTTCCTGTTTGTTAAGAATTTCCTGGTTTATGATGAACTTTTAAAAAATTTTTGATTCTTTCTTATGAGAAACCTACAGCCAACATCATACTTAATAGGCAAAAGCTGGAAGCATTCTCTTTGTAACCTGGAACAAAGGTGCCATTCTCACCACTTCTATTCAACAGAGTACTAGAAGTTCTAGCCAGAGCAGTCAGGCAAGGGGCATAAATAAAAGGCATCAAAATAGGAAAAGAGGAAGTCAAGTTATCCGTTCATTGACAATATGATGCTTTACCTAGAAAACTCCTAAAGACTATTAATAGGGCTCCTAGAGCTAATAAATGACATCAGGAAAGTTTCAAGATACAAAACCAGTATAGAAAAATCATAGCCTTATATACACCAGTAATGCTCAAGCTGAAAACCAAACCGATAATTCAGTCTCATTTGCATTAGCCACAGAAAGAATAAAATACCTAAGAATACAGCTAACTAAGGAGTTGAAGTATCTTTGTGAAGAGAATTATAAAACACTTCTGAAAGATATTTGAAATAAAAAATAAATAAATGGAAAAACATCTCATGCTCATGAATTAGAAAAATCAACATCATTAAAGTGGTTATACTGCCCAAAGAAATTTACATATTCAATGTTATTCCTATCAAACTACCAATGTCGCTTTTCCCGGAATTACAAAAAACGATTCTAAAGTTCATTTGAAAGCGAAAAAGAGCCTGAATAGCCAAAGTAATTCTAAGCAAAACAAAAATGAACAAAACAACAGCCAAAAAGCTGGATCTGATATGGTTTGGCTGTACCTCCACCCAAATCTCATGTTGAAGTCTAGCTCCCATAACCCCCACACATCATGGGAAGGACCCAGTGGGAGATAATTGAATCATGGGGGTGGGTTTTTCCCATGCTGTTCTCATGATAGTGAATAAGTCTCATGAGATCTGTTGCTTTTTAAAGAGCAGATTTCCTACACATACTCTCTGGCCAGATGACATGTAAGATGTACCTTTGCTCCTTCTTCTTCTACCATGAATGCAAGGCCTTCCCAGCCATGTGGAACTGAGTCCATTAAACCTTTATTTATTTATAAATTATACCCAGTCTCAGGTATGTCTTTATTGCAGCATGAGAATGGACTAATACACATCCCATTACCCCACTTCAAACTATGCGACAAAGCTACAGTAACCAAAACAGCATAGTACTGCTATGACCAATGAAACAGAATAGAGAACCCAGAAATAAAGCACACACCTATGAGTATCTGATCTTTGACAAACTCAACAAAAATAAGAAATGAGGAAAAAACTCCCTGGGCTAACTGGCTATCTATATGCTGAAGAATGAAACTGGATTCCTACCTATCACCATATACAAAAATTCACTCAAGGTGGATTAAAGACTTAATTCTGGGTGTGGCGGCTCACGCCTGTAATTACAGCACTTTCAGAGGCCAAGGCAGGTGGATCCCCTGAGGTCAAGAGTTAGAGACCAGCCTGGCCAACATGGTGAAACCTCATCTCTACTAAAAATACAAAAATTAGCCAGGCATGGTGGCAGGCGCCTATAATTCCAGCTACTCGGGAGGCTCGGGCAGGAGAATTGCTTTAACCCAGGAGGCGGAGGTTGTGGTGAGTGGAGATCCCGCCACTACACTCCACCCTGGGCCACAGAGTGAGACTCCATCTTAAAAAAAAAAAGATTTAAGTATAAGACATCAGATTATAAAATTCTTAGAAAAAATGAGGAAATATCCATCTTGATACTGGCATTGCGAAGATTTATGGGTAAGTCTTCAAAAGCAGTTATAACAAAAATAAAAAATTACAAATGGGACCTAATAAAGAACTTCTTCACAGCAAGATAAGTGACTAACAGAGTAAACAGACACCCTATAGAATGGGAGAATGTGTTCACAAACTATGCATTCGACAAAGGTCTAATAGTAAGAATCTACAAGGAATTCAATGAGCAAACAACAAAAAGTATGCAAAGAACATGAAAATACATTTCTCAAAAGAAGATATACAATCAGCCAACAAACATATGAAAAAAAATACTCCTCATGACTATCATCAGAGAAATACAAATGAAAACCATAATGAGATACCATCTCACACCAGTCAAAATGGCTATTAACAGAAAGTCAAAAAACAACAGATGCTGGTGAGGCTATGGAGAAACGGGAACATTTATACAACGTTGGTGGAAATGTATTAATTAGTTCAACCATTGTGGAGAACGGTTTGGAGATCTCTCAAAGAACTGAGAGTTGAACTACCACTGGGCTCAGAAATCACACTACTTGGGTATTTACCCAAAGATAAATAAATCTTCCACCAAAAAGATGCATGCAACTTGATGTCCATTGCAGTGCTGTTAACAATAGTACATACATGCAATCAACTCAGGTGTTCATCAACAGTGGATTGGACAAATAAAATGTGGCACATATACACCATGGAATATTACACAGTCATAAAAAAAATTAAAAAGTCATGTCCTTTGCAGCAACATGGAGACAGCCAAAAACCATTATCCTAAGCAAAGAATGCAAAAATAGCAAATCAAATATTGCTTGTTCTTACTTATAAGTGGAAACTAAACATTGAGTATACATGATCATGAAAATGGGAACGTAGACACTGGGCAGAACAAGACGGGGGAGGAAGGGAGCAGAGTGGGTAAAAGTTGAAAAGAATGGCTTGTTTGGGTGCTATGCTCACTACCTGGGTGATAGATTCATTCTCACTCCTAACCTCAATCATGTAATATACATATGTCAAAAATCTGCATATGTGCCCCCTAATTCTAAAATAAAAGTTGAAAAGAAAAAGATTTATATATGAAGAGCAGACTTCCATGTTGTAAAACATTTTTTGTATTTATTAATATGAAAAAAATATTACTTTTTGTTGAGTACTCTTGCTGTTTATGTGAATAATAATTTTAGTGAATTGTTAGGTAGGTAATTTGTAACTAATATAATAATAATTCAATTTGGAATCAATTACTTAGTCATTTGACATTTTTTGCTCCTAAAGGTAACCCTGTAACCTTAAATATGAAAAAAATCACCTAACTGTATATTTTCTTGGTCTTAATGAGATGATTTTAGCTATCAAATAAGAACACTTAAAGCTGGGGTTTCTTCTTTCTCCGATTTTAATGTATACGGCTTTGTGTTCTCTCAACTGTGTATATATATATATATATATATAATATATTCTAATTAGAATTTCCTGGTGCCAAAAAATTTAGATTCTCTCTTGATTTTTCTTTTTCTAAAGATGATTCACTAAGTAGATGTTTTCTAGCACAAAACAACTTAGTTGAAAAATCTAAAAGATAAAGTGACACAAAATGGGAAAATTAAATATACCTATACAATAATTATGGTTATCAGTATCTAAACGGTAAGGATTAAGCATTTCATTCGTGCTACAACTCCATGTGGCCATATAGCTTAGTATAGCACTATCATCATAAAAACAACCTGTGTTTGTGGACCTTAAATAGTAGGTGGGTGTCATAGACTCTACCTAATCATGTTTGTTGGGGGTTTTAAAAATGAAAATCTTTTTTGTTAGAGGACACAAATTTACTAAGACCCTGCAGATCCTCCTTTAAATATATCTTTTTTATGGTGGTTATTTCCTGAGATTGTATATGTCTGATTTCTGTTACCCTAATAACCAATACACATCTATATATATATATATATATATAGATGTATAAACACATATATACGTATATATATAGATGTATATACACATATATATGTGTGTGTGTATGTAAAATATATATTAATATTAAAAGCATAATATATGTATTTAAATAATCTCTTGTGATTTTCCTTTTTAAAAGTGCTTACTAAGTAGTTTTTGTTCTTGCACAAAAGTGACGGGTTATTTTAACTATAGGAAAAAGGACCTTGATGCTATGGATAATTTGGTTCTTTAGCTGACAGCATCTTGAATGCCCTTCCAGCCTATGAGCAAGCTGCGTTTCATAGGGATCCTAAGGGAATCAGTACTCCCAATTTTGATGGAGTTTCAGGGTTGGCTGAAGCCGAGCGCTATGGGCAAATCACCATGGTCAAAACTCAATCAGGAAATGCAGAATGGACATAACCAAAGGTGAACAAAGTAAAAACTAATAACTGTTGTGCTAAGAAGCCAGTGTTGAAGGCAGGAAAATCATCTGCTGCATAAATATAAAGGATAAGCGAAGCACAGAAATGTGAATGAGAAAAATCCACAGCAGTATGGTCAATTTAATTAATATACAATGCAAACCTTAAATGTGAGCCACATATCTGGTTTTTAATTTTCTATGATCCTAATTTAAAATGTAAAAAGCAACAGGTGAAATCAATTGTAATAAGCATTTTATTTCCCCATATATATCCCAAATATTAATATGTTAACACATAATCAATATAGAAATTTAAAATGAGGTGTTTTACATTATTTATTTCCACTCGAAGTCTTCAAAGTCCAGTGTGAATTTTTTGCTTACAGAACATCTTATTTCAGAGTAGCCACAATTCAAGTGCTCAGTAGCACATGTGGCTACTTGCTATGGTATTAATGATGTAGGCACAAAGCCATGAAAGTGACTTAATGGGTTAAGGTGAGAGAGAGTCTAGAGTTAATCCATAGATAGCAAGTGTGCCAGTGTCTATTTTTGCTTTAAGGCATAACATGGGGGATTTTAAATATTCTAAAGCCTCAGTTCTGCTATTGCTTCTCCTGCTTACTCACTTTTTGAACCTCAGATTTATTGGCTATGTAAATAAGAAAAATACGACATTCTATGCTCAATATATACAGCTGAGCTATAGTATGAAAGCGCACCATGCCTGGTCTCAATGTTAGTCAAAATGCTATGTATTTTGTAGCCTATTACAAAGATGGAAGAAAAAGAGGATATTGAAATTGAGTGTAGTTATCTATCTAGAGCAAATTATGTTTTTATTTTGATTGATTTTCTCCATTGCTTGTTAAATAGGGAAGTCTAATAGGTAAGATCTGGAATTATTGTGTTTCTGTCAGTTAACTTTGGAATTATATGAAGCAATTACATTAAGGAAAAATATTAGATCCTGTTCTAATTAAAAGTGAACATTAAAAGTTTGAGACATAAACTACATTGACATTAACCATGCTTGAAAATAGTGTTTCTTACATTAAATGCGAGAGGAAAAAATACAATCCAAGGGAAAGTGCAGTTAATAGAGCAAAACAAACTGGATTCATCTCAGTGGGATGAATAGATGGAAAATCAATGGTCCAGTGATCCCCCTGTTTCTTCAACAAAATAAATGTAAATTTCTTACATGCTATTATTAAAAGGCATGTGCTTTTTATACTGTATAATTAGAAATGAGGGAATATTCTGTCCATCAGCCATCAGTTTATTTAAAATCAGCCATAACTGTATATATCTGAGGAAGATCTTTGAACAAGATGAAAACATGTAATGCAGATGAACATCATAAAAGCTTAATGTAAACTTTATGTCTCCTTCATAGTAGTTCACATTTGTCTAATTTGGAAGATTACATTTTGAAACTAAACAGTGAAGTTATTTAACTTGTAGTGGAAAAAACACTCCAAATTTTGAATTGAAATGATTTTGGTGTAGCAAATATGCAACAATTAAAATTTAAATTTGTGTTCTAAATGACTTCTTTTTCTGAAAAAGGGAAATTTCCTATGGTTTGTTAAATATTCTCAAATACTCTGAAGTTCTGTCCCTACAGTGGAGAGGTTTGGCTCACAAATTGGATGTGAAAGCACCTAACCTCTTATTGAATCAGCTTTTCTGTTTCTATAAGGCTGCAGAAGGCAGGATGGATTTATTTATTTGTTTATTTATTTATTTAGAGACGAAGTCTCGCACTGTAGTCTGAGCTGGTGTACAATGGCACAATCTCAGCGTACTGCAACCTCCGCCTCCTGGGTTCAAGTGATTCTACTGCTTCAGCCTCTGGAGTAGTTGGGATTACAGGTGCCCGCCACCACACCTGGCTAATTTTTTAGATTTTTAGTAGAGATAGGGTTTCAATATGTTGGCCATGCTTGTCTTGAACTCCTGACCTTGTGATCTGCCTGCCTCGGCCTGGGATTATAGTAGAGATGGGGTTTCAATATGTTGGCCATGCTTGTCTTGAACTGCTGACCTTGTGATCTGCCTGCCTCAGGCTGGGATTACAGGCGTCAGCCATCACGTCCAGCCCAGGATTTCTTTCTTACAGTGGTGTACTGGTACGTGTTCAACAGTCATTTCTCCAGAAGGAAAACACAGCCCTGATTTGTAGCGTTTGTCAATTTTTTCTCCCAATGGGGCTGATTTTAGGTTACTAACATGATTTCACTGAAAGCAGGGGAAAAGATGTATGTGCATATCCAACACACCACGGCTTCCCTTCCTATAATGCAGTTTTATTTCTGTGACATTAAGATGTGCGGTCATTAACATAGTGCTCTGTGAGTTCTTCCACCGGCAGCAAGTAAATTACTGATTCAGAACACACTTTAAGCAAATGGACCTTGTTCTTGTGAATTTACATTTTCAGAATGTCCAAGGCACATTTTTCAGATTTGAACATCTTGCAATTTTCATCATTTCAAACTGAGCCTCCTGAGTGGACTTGTATTTTATGTGACACTAAATTTTATTTCCCTACAGACTAATCAGTAGGACATTTATTTACGTGTTTATTGCCATTTGGATATCCTCTTTTGTGAAGTGCCTTTCAAATATGTTGTCTGATTTTCAGCTTTGTGTGGTCTTTTCCTCATTGAGCACCTTGTGGGTACTATTAACATATGCTACAGATACCTATGTATCTTTCACACTCTTTATTCGTCATTGTCTTTTGATCAACAGACTTGATGATCGGTGTCACTTTTTTCCCCTACTTAACAAGTTTTCTCAGTTCTAAAATAATAAAAATGTTCTCAAAGCTTAAGTGCTTTGCTTTCTACATTGAAATTTATAATCCAAATGGAAAAAATTGTTCTGTGAATGTTATAAGGTAGGAGCCGTTTCACGTTTTTTACATATGTGGATTAAATTGACCCAGCCCTAATTATTAAAGACTGTCCTTTACCTAATGCTTTGCAGTTCTGTCTTTGCCATAAATCAGGTGTCTACACTTGTGGGTCTGTTTCTGAAATCTATTCGTGCATTGGTCTATTTGTTTATTTTTGTAAGAACATTGCTTTTTGTTAATAACTAGACCTTTATAATGATAGAAGACATTTACCCACTTGGTCCTAGTCAAGATTTCCTTAGGTATAGTTATTTTTTAATATACAATTTTGGAAACATACTGCAAAGTTATCTATAATGTTCACAAAAATCCTCTTGATAATGAACTCTGTGAAGATAATCTGATTTCATTTCTGCTGCTGTTTCTTTGTGCTATATCTCCCTTTCTTTCTTAATAATTCTAGTCTGGACTAATCAATTTTCTTAGGTTTTTTTTTTCAAAGAACTATTTTTGTGTGTTAATTTTTACATAAGTTTGTTGTTTTCTATGTTTTTTCCTAGTCTCATTATTAATATTTTCTTTGGTCTACTTCTTCAAGTTCAACCAAAATTTATCATTCAAGTTTTTCATTCATTCTTTGGTTTCACTGATTTTTAGCTTCATTTTCTAATATATGAATTTTAAAGCTATAGGTCTCTCTTTAACTTTACCATCATTAAAATGTTTTTACTCTCTCTCTCTCTGTGTGTGTGTGTGTGACTGATAGGGACAGAGAGCAGGAAATTCTGGGCACAGGAGGGTGGGGCCTCGGCAAGCGACCCACCCACAAACCTGGAACCATGGCTCAAAGCGAGAACATACATTCCTGTTTTCCCACTTGACTGGTGTCCTTTTCCAAAACCATTCATGGCCCACCCACACCACAAATCCTGTGCCCATAAAAACCCCAGGTTCTATGGGCAGAAGAAAGAGAAGAGGAGAAGCAGTGGGACGTCAGAGACTGCATTTGGATGTCGGAGAGGGGCTGCTTGACTTCAGAGGGATGGCTTGATGGTGTAGCTTCAGATAGGATTCCTGCCAGGGATTATTTTCCTACTCTGTCCTCTTTTCAGCTCCCCTTCCCACTGAGAGCCACTTTCATCAGCAATAAAATCCCCCACATTTATCATCTCCATTTTGTTACGAACAAAATAGTCTCATTCTTCTTGGACGCCTGACAAGAACTCAGCTACAGGTGCAAGACGCTGTCACACTGAACCTCAACTGAGCTCTTGACACTTATGCCATATGCAGATGCCAAAACTAAAAGAGCCCTGACTACAACACTCCTTCTTTGGCTTGAGGGGTTGCAGGCATCCCCCTAGACACTATCATGGGGCCCGTACAAAATTTGCTCCTGCAGGCTCCCAAAAGCACTCGTCCTAGCTCCTGTACCCGCTTACCTGGTCTCCGTCTTCCATGAGGAGTAGAATGCATGAGGTTCGAGTGAATGGAATTTGCCCCGGCTGGTGCCAGAGCATCTGGCTAGTTCCAGCACCTGTGCACTCCAGTTCCTGCTCATGAAGAGTTCAGGAAAGCTTTCCTGCTTCAAGACAGAATCTTGCTCTGTCACACAGGCTGGAGTGCAGTGGCACGATCTCAGCTCACTGCAACCTCCGCCTCTCTAGTTCAAATGATTGTCATGTCACAGCCTCCCACATACTTGGGACTACAGGCACACACCACTATGCCCAGCTAATTTTTGTATTTTTAGTAGAGACAAGGTTTCACTATGTTGGCCAGGCTGGTCTCGTACTTCTGGTATCAAGTGATCTACCTGCCTCGGCCTCTTGAAGTGCTGAGATTATGGAGTGAGCCACTGTACTTAGCCAAGGTTTTTACATTTTTATTAATATGTAATAACCATACTTATTTTTGTGTAGATGTGATATTTTGATATGTACATACGATGTGTAGTGATCCAATCACGGTATTTAGTATGTCCATCCTCTCAACCATTTGTCATTTATTTGCATTGGGAACATTGTAAATCTTCTAGCTGTTTTAAAATATACAATAAATTCTTAATTGTAGTAACCCTCCTGTGCTATTAAACCATTAAAAAATTTTTAAATATACATATTTCAGTGTTTTAAAAATTCATTTATATATATTTTTCACTTACAGTTTGAAAAATATATATTTCAAAAAGTTTTGTTTGTAATTTCTCCTTTGATCAATAGGTTGTATGTAATTCATTTCTTAATTCCCAAATATATATTAATTCAACATTTTTTTTGGTTCTGGATTTCTGGATTTACTTCTTTGTGATCAGAGGTTAGATTATGCATGACTTTAATACACTGAAATTCACTGAGTCTTACTTTGGGTTCAACGTATGGTGGAGATCTAGAAATGTTCTATTTCCCTTGAAATTAAGGTACATTTATTTTGACAATTCTACAGTTGCTATGCATGTAATTACACACGTACACACCCGAACTCAGCCAAGGTTGCTAAAAGTATATTTCAGTCTTCCGTGTATTTGTTATGTTTTTATCTTGTTTTATCAGTATCTGATAAGTATGTTGAAAAACTTCTGAGATAGTTGTGAATTTGTTCATTTAACTACAAATTTCTGTTAATGTTTACTACATAAATATTGTGGGTATAACGTTGGGGGAATACTAATTGGGAATTGCTATATTTTGTTATTATGAAATATGCTTCCTTTTTTCTAAGATTTTGTTTTGTTTTTAATACAATCTAATAATTTTTATGTTGATTGGAACATTCATTACTTTACATTTGTTGTAAGTAATTATTTTGGATTTAATTCATCTGATTTTTACTTATCTATAGTTTTAATGTACATCCTACTCTATATCCCTTTTTGTCTCCTTTTTGAGTCTTTAAAAAACACTTTAAAAAATCTTTTTCAGATAGATTTTGTAGACAACCACTTACATTATTAAACCTAGGCAACAGTATTATGTCCTAGAATCCAGCTGTTTCTGCTTTAGAGAGTGAGATTGCCTTTTTAGAAAACATAGTCATAGACTGTTCTGTTTGCCTTATGTATTTGTGTAAGTGTAGGCACAAGTATTTGCTCTGACATAAACTCTACTCTGACTGGCTAAGAGGAAATTAAAGACTATCCAGATGTCTATGACAACTTCAGAACATCCATTTTAGACTTTTTTTTTTTTTTGGCTTTCTGAGCAGAAATGCTATCATTTATTACTTTTGTTAAGGCTAAAAATAAGTTTTGAAACATCTTGTCTAGTTTTCTTCTTATGAAAATTATAGCTTGAAGAATAAACATGAAAAGAGAATATCTTTTCTGGAAGTTTTAAAATTAATTTTAAATACTTGAGTTGATTTTATTTTGTAGGCTTCTAGGTGTTATATTTAAGGAAATATAATTCACTAATGGCATGGTTGTATTAGTTTATTTTCTGTTACTTATAACAAAATGCTTGAAACTGGGTAACTTATAAATAAAATGAATTTATTTTTTGTAGTTACAGAAACTGGAAGTCTAAGGTCAAGGGACCACATTTGGAGAGAACTGTTTTGGCTTGTAGAGTCTCTGTGCAGAGTCCCAAGGAGGCACAGGGTATCCCATGGAGAGGGGCCTGAGCATGCTAATGTACTTACTCGGGTCTCTCTTCCTCTTCTTATCAAGCCGCCACTTCCACTTCCATAACTCAGTTTATTAACCCACTAATTTATGAATGAATTAATCCATTAATGGGAGCAAAGCTTTCATAATGGAACCACCTCTTAAAAGAGCCAGTTTTTAATACTGCCACAATGGGGATTCGGTTTCCAACACATGAAATTTGGGGTAAACATTCAAACCCTATGAATGATTATTTTCAACATCTGGAAATTTCTAACATTTGCTCCAAATATCGAGGATAAGAGTGTGCTAGAAAGATATAAGCCTGATGTTCATATAAGACATAGTATCCCAGTAGAGTATACATTGTATGAGGGGCATAAGTATCATTTATTGCAATAGAAATGTCAATTTATGTGCTTTGAGTTGGGCATATTCCTTGAGTGGAATTAGACATCTGTGAAGTAGGCCAAACTGTCTCTGAAGAAACAAACTATCACAGCTTAGACCCCCTATTAGTGCCTGTTCTTGATTAACTAGGCCTTGTTGATAGGATTCTAATGACCTTGGCAGAAGCATTTTGTCGTTGAGGTCAAGGTTCAGTTTGCAAAATTGAAGGTGAGAGAAGCTAAAATGCCAAGAATGTCATGTTAAAGAGAATTTGTCTTTTGAAGTATTTCAGGGAATACAGGGAATAGCTATTAAATTTTATCAGCAAGGTTAAGGAACAAGTGACAGATGCATAAATTCATTAGATTTAGAGGAGCAGCTATCGTCTGGAAAAAAATGTGTAAGAGTTTTGCTTTTCCTTAAGTGGTAAAAGGTGAACATATGGAGCCAGAAAAATAAGATGAACAGAAAAGGGAGCATATCAGTGTTTTAGCAGACATCATACTGGAATAATAGGCAAGCTTACTAGCAGAGTAGAAAGACTGAAAGGGTATTGAAGAATTGGATCTAAACAGCTTCTAAATGATTCCTAAACCTCCCCTCCATTTTTTTTTAAAGATTTGTAAATTAAATGAAGGCCCATTAGTGAAGAGAAAGTGCTATGGACTGAATTGTGTTTCATCCACAATTTACATGTTGAAGCCCTAATTCACAATGTGACTGTGTTTAAAGATAGGGCTTCAGGAGGCAATTAAAGTTTAATGAGGTCAAAAGAGTAGGGGTGGCCTAGTGCAGTGGCTCATGCCTGTAATCCTAGCCCTTTGGGAGGCGTAGGTGGGTGATCACCTGAGGTCAGGAGTTCGAGACTAGCTGACCAATATGGTAAAACCCCATCTCTACTAAAAATACAAAAATTAGCTGGGCATGGTGACATGTGCCTGTAGACCCAGCTATGTGGGTGGCTGAGGCAGGAGAATTGCTTGAACCCAGAAGGTGGAGGTTGCAGTGAGCCGAGATCACACCACTGAACTTCAGCCTCTGTGACAGAACAAGACTCTGTCTCTGAAAACAAACAAACAAACAGAGTAGGGTAAATGCCCTTTATTTCTTTGTCTTGCCCAATTTCTCTGACTAGGATTCACAGCACTACGTTGAATAGAATTGGTGAAAGTGGGAATGGTTGTTTTGCTCCAGATCTTCATGGAAAGCCTCTCAGTTTCTTCTCATTCAGTATTTTAGCTGTGAGTTTGTTATGTATTGCCTTTAACATGTTGAAGAATTGTTAGCCTTACAGGAAAAGAGAGAGATTTTATTTTTTTTTTGGTTGAAATGGAGTCTTGCTCTGTCGCCCAGGCTGGAGTGCAGTGGTGCCATCTCTCGGCTCACCGCAACCTCTACCTCCCGGGTTCAAGGGATTCTTTTGCCTTAGCCTCCCGAGTAGCTGGGCTTAGAAGTGCACGCCATGCCCGCACGTCCAGCTAATTTTTGTATTTTTAGTAGAGACAGGGTTTCACCACATTGGCCAGGCTGGTCTCGAATTTCTGATCTCAGGTGATCCACCTGCGTCAGCTTCCCAAAGTGCTAGGATTACAGACGTGAGCCACCGCACCCAGAAAGAGAAATTTCTGTGTATGTATGCGTACACATTGGGGAAAGACGATGTAAGGTCACAGCAAAAGGTGGCTGTCTGCAAGTGAGGATTGAGGCCTCACCAGAATCCAACCATGCTGGCACCCTGATGTTAGGCTTCTCAGTGTCCAGACTGTGAGAAAATAAATTTCTGTTGTGTTAGCCACCCAGTCTCTGGTAACAGACTAATACAGGAAGTAATAAACATCTTTTGAGGTAGGAAACATGAATCTGAGGATCACTACTTCCGAGTCTTACTCTTATGTCAGTTGTTAACAGTACCTGATAAAATTGTTTTCATTGAGGTTCAAGGGTAGGCATTCTGGTGTCTTTTCCAGAAGACTACATTTTCAGATTATAGATCATGTAGAGGTGGGTGTTTTAGAAATGCACATATCTGTCAATCTAGAGCTAGAGGTATCCTGAGTCCATGTAGTTACTAGTCATAACTGTTTGTAACTGAGTAGACTCTAAGACTGATAATGAAATTGTCAAATGCCTAAGGTAGCCTGTTATTAATTAATCAGGAGATAACCTATGTGTCCCAGATGGCTTGGTCATATAAACATTAAATCTAACAGTAATACTTTAGGCCATGTAAGTTTGAGGGTTGCTGAGAACTTTCATAATTTTACTTTTATAATTCCATAGTTCCCTTAATTTTTCTTCAGGACTATTGATGAAAAAGATGGTGAAGTTTCTGGATAAAACACAAAAGCTACTTTTCAGCATTCCTTAATTAGAGTGCTAGAAAAATAAGTGTCTCTTGTCAGTAGAAAGAAAGGCAGAAATTCCTCACGTTGAAACACAAAACCAAGCATTTTTTGGGTCATAGTTAATGTCCATACATTCCACTGTATGACTATAAAACACATTGATTATCCATCTATCAATTGATGGACATTTGAGTTATTTCTGCTCTTTGGCTACTGTAAATAATGTTGCTATGCATATTCATGCACAAGTTGCTTCTATAAACTTACTTTTTCACATATGGTTATATAACTAGGAGTTGAATAGCTGGGCTATATGGTTTCTACATGTTTAATGTTTTGGTGAACTGACAAACTTTTAAGTTTCTGTACCATTTTACAAACTCATCAGCAGTATATGAGGATTTCAGCTTCTCCACATTCTCATCAACATTTCTTATTGTCTGCCTTTTGATTTTAGTCAACCCAGTGAATATGAAGTGGTATGATATCTCATTGTGATTTTGATTTACTTTTCCCAGATGGTAACTTCTATTGAGTATCTTTCTGTGTGTCTACTGATCATTAATAGATACTCTCTTGAGAAATCCTTTGCCTGTTTTTAAACTGGACTGTTTTCATTTTTGTTGAAGTTGACAGTTCTTCATTAATTCTAGATACAGTGTTTTATAGTTTTTCTTACATAGAATCAATCACTACTTTGGTTAAGTTTATTACTAGGCAAAATTTGTCATAGCTATTATAAATTGGATTGCTTTCTTGATTTCTTTTTCTTATTGATTACTGATAGTGCATATAAGTGCTACTGATATTTTTGTATTGATTTTGTATTCTGCAACTCTGCTGAATATGTCAGCTCTGACAGTGTTTTGGTAGTCTGTAGGTTTTTGAAAATATAAAATCATGTCTGCAAGCAAGGCTAATTTCATTTCTTCCTTTCCAATTTGAATGCCCTTTATTTCTTTGTCTTGCCCAATTTCTCCGACTAGGATTCACAGTACTATGTTGAATAGAATTGGTAGAAGTGGGAATGGTTGTTTTGCTCCAGATCTTCATGGAAAGCCTTTCTGTTTCTTCTCATTCGGTATTTTAGCTGTGGGTTTGTTATATATTGCCTTTAACCTGTTGAAGGATGTTCCATCTATACCCAATTTTTTGACTTTTATCATGAAAAGGGTTAAATTTTATCTAATGCTTTTTTTAGCATCTACTGAAATAATCATATAAATTTTGTCATTGATTATTTTTTATATGATGTATCACATTTATTGATTTGCATATATTGAACCATGTTTGCTTTCCTGGGACAAATCCCTCTTGAGCATCTTTTTTTTTTTTTTTTTTTTTTTTGAGAAGGAGTCTCACTCTGTCAACCAGGCTGGAGTGCAGTGGCATGATCTTAGTTGCCTGCAGTATCCACCTCCCAGGTTTAAGCAATTCTCCTGTCTCAGCCTCCTTAGTAGCTGGGATTACAGGCGTCCACCATCACACCTGGCTAATTTTTGTATTTTGAGTAGAGATGGGGTTTCACTGTGATAGCCAGGCTGGTCTTGAACTCCCGACCTCAAGTGACCCATCCACCTCAGCCTCCCAAAGTGCTGGGATTACAGGTGTGAGCCACCACACTCAGCATAAATGGTATCTTTTTTTTTCTTTTGGTACTTTAAGTTCTAGGGCACATGTGCAGAACATGCAAGTTTGTTACATAGGTATACACGTACCATGGTGGTTGGCTGCATCCATCACCCTGTCATCTACATTAGGTACATTAAGTATTTCTCCTAAAGATGTTCCTCCCTTGCCTCCACCTCCCAAGAGTCCTCAGTGTGTGATATTCTCCTCCCTGTGTCCATGTGTTCTCATTGTTCAATTCCTACTTATGAGTGAGGATATGCAGTGTTTGGTTTTCTGTTCCTGTGTTAGTTTGCTGAGAATGCTGGTTTCCAGCTTCATCAGTGTCCCTGCAAAGGACATGAACTCATCCTTTCTTATGGCTGAATAGTATTCCATGGTGTATATATGCCACATTTTCTTTATCTAGTCTATAATTGATGGGCATTTGGGTGGATTCCAAATCTTTGCTATTGTGAACAGTGCTGCAATAAACATACTTGTGCTTGTGTATTTATAATAGAATAATTTATAATTATTTGAGTGTATACCCAGTAATGGAATTGCTGGGTCAAATGGTATTTCATGTTCTAGATCCTAGAACTAGGATCTAAAGTAATCGCCACACTGTCTTCCACAATGGTTGAACTAATTTACACTCCCACCAACAGCGTAAAAGCGTTCCTATTTCTCCACATTCTCTACAGCATCTGTCGTCTCCTGACTTTTTAATGATCGCCATTCTAACTGGCATGAGATGGTATCTCAATGCAGTATTAATTTGCATTTCTCTAATGAACGGTGATGATAAGCTTTTTCTCGTATGTTTATTGGCTGCATAAATGTCTCCTTTTGAGAAGCGTTTATTCATATCCTTTACCCATATTTTGATGGGGTTGTTTTTTTCCTGTAAATTTGTTTAAGTTCTTGGCAGACTCTGGATATTAGCCCTTTGTCAGATGGGTAGACTGCAAAAATTTTCTCCCATTCTGTAGGTTGCCTGTTCACTCTGATGCTAGTTTCTTTTCCTGTGCAGAAGCTTTTTAGTTTAATTAGATCCCACTTGTCAATTTTGGCTTTTCTTGCCTTTGCTTTTGGTGTTTTAGTCATGAAGTCTTTGCCCATGCCTATGTACTCAATAGTATTGCCTAGGTTTACTTCTAGGGTTTTTGTAGTTTTAGGTCTTACATTTAAATCTTTAATCCATCTTGAGTTAATTTTTGTATAAGGTATAAAGAAGGGATTCAATTTCAGCTTTCTGCATATGTCTAGCCAGTTTTCCCAACACCAGTTATTAAATAGGGAATGCTTTTTCCATTGCTTGCTTTTGTCAGGTTTCTCAAAGATCAGATGATTGTAGGTGTGTGACAATATTTGAGAGGCCTCTGCTCTGCTCCATTTGTCTATACATCTGTTTTGATACCAGTACCATGCTGTTTTGGTTACTGTAGCCTTGTAGTATGGTTTGAAGTCAGGTAGCATGATGCCTCTAGCCTTTTTTTTTTTTTGGTTGCTTAGAATTGTCTTGGCTATGTGGGCTCTCTTTTGGTTCTATATGAAATTTAAGGTGTTTTTTTCCAATTCTGTGAAGAAAGTCATTGGTAGCTTGATGGGGATGGCACTGAATCTATAGATTACTTTGGGCAGTATGGCCATTTTCACAATATTGATTCTTATAACCATGAGCATGGAAAATTTTTCCATCTGTTTGTGTCCTCTCTTATTTCCTTGAGCAGTGGTTTGTAGTTCTCCTTGAAGAGGTCCTTCATATCCCTTGTAAGTTGTATTGCTAGGTATTTTATTCTCTTTATAGCAACTGTGGATAAAAGTTCACTCATGATTTGGCTCTTTTTGTTTTTGGTGTATATGAATATACATTGATTTTGTATCCTGAGACTTTGCTGAAGTTCTTTATCAGCTTGAGGAGATTTTGGGCTGAGATGAGGGGTCTTCTAAATATACAATCATGTCATCTGCAAAAGAGACAGTTTGACTTCCTCTTTACCTATCTGAATACCCTTTACATTTTCTCTTGCCTGCTTGTCCTGGCCAGAACTTCTACTGCTACAATGAATAGGAGTGGTGAGAGAGGGCATCCTTGTCTTATGCCAGATTTCAAAGGGAATGCATCCAATTTTTGCCCATTCGGTATGATATTGGCTGTGGGTTTATGATAAATAACTCTTATTATTTTGAGATATGTTCCATCAATACCTAGTTTATTGAGAGTTTTCAGCCTGAAGCATTGTTGAATTTTTTCAAAGGCCTTCTCTGCATCTATTGAGATAATAATGTGGTTTTTGTCTTTGGTTGTGTTTATATGGTGTATTATCAAAGTAAAGGGATGAAGGAATATTTACTAAGCAAAATGGAAAGCAAAAAAAAAGCAGGGGTTGCAATAGTAGTCTCTCATAAAACAGACTTTAAACCATCAGAGATCAAAAGAGACAAAGAAGGGCATTACATAATGGCAAAGGGATCAATGCAACAAGTAGAGCTAACTATCCTAAATACACATGCACCCAATGCAGGAGCACCCAGATTCATAAAGCAAGTTCTTAGAGACCTACAAAGAGAGATAGACTCCCACACAATAATAGTGGGAGACTTTAACACTCCACTGTCAATATTAGACAGATCAACAAGACAGAAAATTAACAAGGATATCCAGGAGTTGAACTCAGCTCTGGACCAAGTGGACCTGATAGACATCTACAGAACCCTTTGCCCCAAATCAACAGAATATATGTTCTTTTCAGCACCACATTGTACTTATTCTAAAATTGACCAAGTAATTGGAAGTAAATCACTCCTCAGCAAATACAAAAGAATGGAAATCATAACAGTCTCTCAGACCATAGTGCAATCTCAGGATTAAGAAACTCACTCAAAACCACACAACTACATGGAAACTGAACAACCTGCTCCTGAATGACTACTGGTTACATAACAAAATCAAGGCAGAAATAAAGATGTGCTTTGAAACCAATGACAATGAAGATACAATGTACCAGAATCTCTGGGACACATTTAGAGCAGTGTGTAGAGGGAAATTTACAGCACTAAATGACCAAAAGAGAAAGCAGGAAAGATTTAAAATCGACACCCTAATATCAAAAGTAAAAGAACTAGAGAAGCAAAAACAAATTCTAAAGGCAGCAGAAGACAAGAAATAACTAAGATCAGAGCAGAAATGAAGGAGATAGAGACATGAAAAACCCTTCAAAAATCAATGAATATAGGAGCTGGCTTTTTGAAAAGATCAACAAAATAGATAGACCGCTGGCCAGACTAATAAAGAAGAAAAGAGAGAAGAATCACACAGATTAAATAAAAAATGATAAAGGTAATTTCACCATTGATCCCATAGAAATACAAACTACAATCAGAGAATACTATAAACAACTCTAAGTAAAGAAAACGGAAAATCTAGAAGAAACCTATAAATTCTTGGACACTTATACCCTTCCAAAACTCAACAAGGAAGAAGTCAAATCTCCGAATGGTTCTGAAATTGAGGCAGCAATTAATAGCTCACCAACCAAAAAAAGTCTGGGACCAGACAGTTTCACAGCCAAATTCTACCAGAGGTACAAAGAGGAGCTGGCACCATTTCTTCTGAAACTATTCCAAATAATAGAAAAAGAGGGAATCCTCCCTAACTCATTTTATGAGACCAACATTATCCTGATATCAAAACTTGGTAGAGATACAACAAAAAATGAAAATTCCAGTATCCTTGATGAACATCCATGCAAAAATCCTCAATAAAATACTAGCAAACCAAATCCAACAGCACATCAAGCTTATCCATCAAGATCAAGTAGACTTCATCCCTGGGATGCAAGCCTGGTTCAATATACGCAAATCGATAAACGTGATGTTTATGGTATTTTTGATGACTTGTTGTGTTTGGTTCATTTGTATTTTATTGAGGATATTCATCAGAGATGTTGACTTATAGTTTTATTTATGTGTTGTGTCCTTGTCTGGTTTTGGTATCTCAGTAATGCTGACCTTGTAGAATGAGTTTGGAAGTATTTCCTCCTCTTCAATTTTCTGAAGTTTGAGTAGAACTGAGATGAGTTCTTTAAATGTTTGGTATAATTCAGCTTGATACTGTCAAGTCCTGGACTTTTCTTAGGTGTAAGATTTTTTTATTACTATTTAAAACTCATTACTGATTATTGGTCTGGTCAGGTTTTCTGTTTCTTCATGATTCAATCCTGATTGGTTGTATATGTTTAGGAGTTTATCTAATTTTTCTAGATTTTCTAATGTGTTGGTATATAGGTGTTCATAGTAGTCCATAATTATCTTTTGTGTAACTCCCTTCTGTGGCACTAGTAATAATGTTTCCTTTCTTATCTCTGATTTTATTTGAGTCTTCTCTTTTTTTCTTAGTCTAGATACAGGTTTTTCTATTTTGTTTATCTTTGGAAAAAAAACTTTTCATTTTGTTGATCTTTTAAATTATTTTTAGTCTTAATTTTATTTCCACAATAATTTTTATTATTTTTTCCTTCTATTAATTTTGATTTTAATTGTTCTTGCTTTTCCATTTCCTTAAGTTTCATCATTAGGTTGTTTATTTAAAGTCTTTATATTATTATTTTTGACATAGGAATTTGTTGTTATAAACTTAGTTTTTGGTACTGCTTTTGCTGTATCATGTAGGTTCACGTATGTTGTGTTTCCATTTTTTTTTTCTTTTTTTTTTTGAGACAGGGTCTTGCCCTGTTGCCAGGCGCCAGGCTGGAGTGCAGTGGTGTGATCTTAGCTCACTGCAATCTCTGCCTCCTAGGTTCAAGCAATTCTCCTGCCTCAGCCTCCCGAGTAGCTGGGACTACAGGCGTGCGCCACCATGCCCAGCTAATTTTTGTATTTTTTTAGTAGAGACAGGGTTTCACCATGTTGGCCAGGATGGTCTCAATCTCTTGACCTCGTGATCTGCCCTCCTCGATCCATTTTCATTTAAGAAATTAAAACACAATTATTCATTGACCTATTGGTCATTCAAGAGCATATCATTTAATTTCTGTGTATTTGTATAGTCTCCAAAGATCCTCTTGTTATTAATTACTGTTTTTGTTCTGTTGTGGTCAAAAATGGTACTTGAAATGTTTTAACATTTTTGAATTTTTTTTGATTTGCATTGTGACCTAATGTATAATCTATCCTGGAGAATTTGCTGATGAGGAAAATGAGTATTCTGCAACAGTTGAGTGAAATGTTCTGCAAATTTATGTTAGTTCTATTTGCTCTAGAGTGCAGTTTAACTCTGATGTTTCTTTGTTGATTTTCTTCCTGGATAATCTGTCTGTTGCTAAAAGTAGGATATTAAAGTCTCTTACACTTAATGTACTGCAGTCTATTTCTCCCTTTACATCTATTAATATTTGCTTTATATATATGGGTGCTCTAGTGTTGGACACATATATTTTTCTATTATTATATTATCTGGCTGGACTGACTCATTTGTTATTTATATAATGACTTCTTTCTCTATTTAGTTTTTGACTTAAAGTTATTTTATCTCTTGTAAGTATAGGTACTCCTGCTTTTTTTTTTTTGGTTTTCACTGGGTTTACATTTCTATGGAATATCTTTGTCCATTCTTTCACTTTTAATCTATATGTGTCTTTATAGGTAAAGTGTGTTTCTTGTAAGGAGCATAGAACTGAGACTTGTTTTTCAATCCATTTTGCCATACTATGTCTTTTAATTGGAAAATTTAGTTTATTTACATTCAGTGTTATTCTTAGTAGTTGGGGACTTATTGCTTCAATTTTATGGCTTATTCACAGTTGTAACTCCTTTCTTTGTTTTTTTCTTTCTTTTTTACTGTCTCTTCGTGATGAAGTCATTTTTTCAGATACTATATTTTAATTTGTTGCTTTTTTGTGTCTATTACAGGTTCTTGCTTTGTGGTTAATATAATCCTTACAAAAAACATGATGTAGTTATTACAAATTATTTAAAACTAATACCAACTTAACTTTGCAAAAAAGAAAAGAAACAAACAAAAAAACATGTACACATTAACTCCCTTTTCAATATTTTTGAATTTTTAATGTCACAATTTGCACTTTTTATGTTTTCTATCACTTAACAAATTGTTGTCATTATTATTTTTAATAGATTTGTCTTTTAGTTGCTTTGGTAAAAATATAAATGGCTTACATACCACAAGTACAGTATAAGTGAAAAAATTACATTAATATCCTTTTGTTCTTTTTGATTGGAAGAACTTCCTTTAGCATTTTTTTGTAGGACATGTCTGGTAGTAACAAACTTCTTGGGCTTTTACCTGTCTGGTAACATCTTTATCTCTCCTTTATTTCTGAAGGATAGCTTTGCTGGATACTGTATTCTTGGTTGACAGAGTATTTTTTTGTTTGTTTTCTTTTTTTTGAGATGGAGGCTCGCTCTGTCACCCAGGCTGGAGTGCAATGGTGTAATCTCGGCTCACTACAACCTCCGCCTCCTGTGTTCAAGTGATTCTGCTGCCTCAGCCTCCTGAGTAGCTGAGATTACAGGCACACACCACCACACCCAGCTAATTTTTATATTTTTAGTAGAGATGGGGTTTCACCATATTGGCCAGACTGGTCTCAAACTCCTGTCCTCAGGTGATCTGCCTGTCTCAGCCTACTGAAGTGTTGAGATTATAGGCATAACCCACTGAGCCTGGCCTTAGGATTAATTTTTAAGGGTTACTTCAGGAATTATAATTAAGAATAATCAAGATCTGATTAATAGCAAATTAATTTAAAAGTATAAAAACACTCTTATTCAATACATATTCATTTTCTCCCTCTTTCTTGTGTAATTGCCAATCCAAATTATATCTTTTTTATTATTAGGTATCAATAGTTTCATAAATATTATTTTATAAAGTTGCTTTTAAATTACATAAGAAAAATAATAAATTACCAAAAAATATATTTATATTTTTTTCTATTTATTTGGTTACCCTTTAACAATGTTTGTCATTTTTGTGGTGGTTTGACTTATTCTTCAGTGTCCTTTTATTTCAGTTGAGGGATCTCCTTTAGTATTTTTTTATACAGAAAATCTAGTAGTGATAAATTCTTTCAGTCTTTATGTTAATTTCTCCTTTGCTTTTAATAATAATTTTGAAAAATATAATATCTTTAGTTGCCAGTTGTTAGGGTCACAGCAAGGCAAGGCCATAGACTCCCTCCTCATTCTCCCCTGCTAAGCTGAGCTCATAACAAAAACAGCCTCAAGCCTTGTAAACAGGGTACCTAGGTTCCAGGATGTGGTTGCACCCAGCTCTCAAACCTAGGATGTTAACCCAATTAAGCAGAATGTCAGCCTCTGAGAACCAAGATGCGGTTTTTCTTAGAATAGCACGCGCCTACCTGCAAACACCCTATATAAATCCCATAGTCTGTAAACCATGCTGCTACCTTCACTGCCTGTGGTGAGGCAGCCAGCTTGGCAGTTTGAAATAAACTTGCTAAACCTGACCCTGGGTTTGCCTCTCCATCCTTTCGGTCAACCGTACCTTTCAGTACTTTGAGTATGTTATCACACTGCCTTCTGGCCACTATGGTTTCTGCTGAGAAGTTAGCTATTAATTTAATTAAGAATTCTTTGTCTGAGATGAGTTGTTTCTCACTGCATTTAAGATTCTTTGTCTTAACGTTTCAACAGTTTAACTGTGATGTCTCAAGATAGAAATCTCTTTAGAATTATCCTAATTGGATTTATTGAGCTTATTGCATGTTTAGATTAATGTTTCTCATAAAATTGGAAGAATTTCTTGATATTATGATTTTTTCAAATATACTTTCTCTTTCTGTTATTTCCATCATGTTTTTAAGGGTGTGTTCATTTTTCTGTTTCTGTTCATTAGGCTGAATAATTCCAAATTGACCTAAATTCAAGTTCAATGATTCATTTGTCAGTTCAAATCTGTTGTTGGTTCCTCTGTATCTTTTCTTTCAGTTTTTGTACTCCTCAAATTTGGTTGTTTGTAATAATTAGTCTATTGATTTTAATATTCTTTATTTGGTAAGACATTGTTATGTTTTCCTTTATTTCTTTAGATGTAGTGTCCTTTAATTCTTTCAACATGTTTATAACAACTGCCTTATAATTTCAACAACTGAACTTTCTTAGGGCCAGTTTCTTTTGCCTGCTTTTCATCTTGTGTATGGCTCATACTTGCTTATTTCTTTGTGTGTCTCACTCTTTCGGGTCTTTTTGTTATTGCTGGTGGTTGTTGCTGCTAGCTGCTGCTTCTGTTTGTTTTGTGATATTCCCATAGTACTTCTACAAAGTCTGTATCCTTTGTTTTGTGTGTCCACTAAAGTATCTGCTAGATTAGTTTAGTTGTAAGCTAAAGACTGGACAGAGATTTCCATAAATTCCTTGGACGAATAAGTCTTCCAGACTTTGCCAGAGGTTATGCTCGTGGCTGGTGTCCCTTCCACCTTTCATCAAGAAGTTTACAACTCTGGCATAGCATTTACTTTCTGCTTGTATGGATCCTCAAGGTCAGCTACAGATAAAAGAGGAGGCCCTTTTTCTCGTGTCTCATTAGGTCATGTTCAGAGTTCTACACATGTGCATGCCCTTCTAGATTTCTAGGAATAGGTTAGAGGTTTTCAAAATGCTGTCTGAACATCTAATTCCCCTGATTTTCCTTTTAACATTTTTAAAGTCTTGTTACCTTAATTGGCATCTGCTCAAACCCCCTCTTCCCAGGTCAGTCAACTGCAAAATTAAATAGTTGCTATTTAATTTTTTGACACATGTCCTAGAGATAGGGCTATTCATGCAGAGTAAAATCTACATCAGATCAATTTAAGACAAGCCATGAGAATGGAGCTTTTCAGGGAGCTATCAGGAGAAATAATGACAGTCTGGAGATGGGGCATGTGCAGAGCTTCAGACGTACTGTGCTGCCTCCAGTGGTTGCTAGGTTGCTGGTTTTCACAGCTGCTGTAATTGCAAGGATACTGGCTTTCCAGGTTACCAAAGAACAGGGGAGAAAGGAATGTTTAAAACATCACAAAGCATGTTGTTCTTAATGAGATTCAGCCACTTTTCTTGAATAAATACTCTTTGATTTTTCCAAAATTTTAGGTAATTCCTGGGGTTCACAGAAATTTAATTTTGACATTTTTGGCCAGTGTATTTGTTGGTTTTATGGAAGATGGATTTTCTTTTAGGTTCTTACTCTGCCATTTCAGAAGTCCATCCCTTTTATTCACTTTTTAGTAGTATATTATTTCTCCAGTGAAATTTCCATTTTTTTAAAAAACTATATGTAAATAGTAGTTAGAGCTTTTTTAAAGCTTGGATTTGAAACTATTATCTCGAGTGCCTGTGATCTGTTTTGTTTGTTACTTCCTCATGGGCCCATTTTTTGTCTGTTTTGTTTTGCCACCCATGTGTCGTATTTGCTGAATTATTTCTACAAATAAGATGTCTTGAACTCTTGGATGAAATTATTCTCTCTCTCCAGAGAGCAGTTAAACTTTATTCTGTGTAGTGTTTATCACCATAATCTCATATCGCATTATTTCAATTACAGAGATTGAAGTGATTCAAAGGTGCATTGCATCCCCCCCACCCCCTCTCTTTCTTTATTTTTCAGTTCCAGTCAAAGCCAGAGGTTTCAGCAAAGACTCTTATGTGGGCACTGTACTTTAACCCGTGCCTCCTAGCTCAACGAGACTGTTAAGAGCACTTCTCAGAATCTCGTCTACCACCTCTGAAATCCTCATCGAAACTAAGCTCACCTTTCTGGGCCTTTGCCTTCCCTCACATTCTGGCCTGATCATTCTTCACTATTTTATTACCTCTCTGATTCCTTCAAGTAGATAATTTTGATGTTTCCCACATTTTCTAATTGCCTTGGTTAGAAACATCTGAATTACTTAGTTTAACCTTACCAGATGCAGAAGCCAAGTTTATCTTCATTTAAACTCAGTGTGGTAAAATCTAGAATTGTATCAATACTAATAAATAGTGCATTAGAAAGTTACTTTCATCAGATCCCTTTTGTTCTTTGTTCTGGTCATTTAAAAAAGAAGAGTCATTGAGAAGGAAACATTCGTTATTTTTGTAATGAACTCAACTTGCTTAATTGGTTACTTTAAATCAAACATTTGTAAAATTCAGACTTAATTCCATTACAGATATAAATGAATTTTTTTTCCTTTTACTTTTCTTTCTTTCTTTTTTTTTTTTTTTGGAGGTGGAATTTTACTCTTGTTGCCCAGTGCAGTGACCTGATCTTGGCTCACTGCAACTTTGCCTCCTGGGTGTCAGTGAGTAGCTGGGATTACAGGCACCTACCACAATGCCCAGCTAATTTTTTGTATTTTTAGTAGAGCCGGGGTTTCACTATGTTGGCCAGGTTGGTCTTGAACTGCTGACCTCAGGGGATCCACCTGCTTCGGCCTTCCAAAGTGCTGAGATTACAGGCATAAGCCACTGTGCCTGGCCCAAAGAATTTTCTTTCTAGGTAACATTAAAGGCCTGTAAGAATGAACTCAACCAAATTTTTTAGAGCATCTCCTCTTTGACAATGGTAAGTTGCCAAGGGAAGTCTTTAATTATTTTTTTGTGACTTGAGAATATCTTACTTTATTACTTTATTCTCTAATTTCTAGAGTTATACATAGTTATCGTTAACCCTAACTTACGTCATGGCATTGAAAGACACTAAGGAGAAATAAATTCTCTCCCCTCTTCATTTTTTTACTGTAATATTCTTTAGGGGCCTTGAATAAAAGATATTTTACAGCACTGAAGGCTTTGTGTAAGAATTGTCTACAGTCTAGAAGTAAAGGTCTTTGGTGAGTTCTGCCATCTGTTACAAGTGTTGAAAACAGGAGTACATCTTATATACACCGATTTTGACAGACACTAATTTTTAATGGGCAAGTCAAGTTATCCTCAAAGGTACTGACTAGGAAACACAGTCATGTATTCAGTGGCTTGAATTTTCCTTCTTAATTTTTCATTTCCCCTATTGCAATTTGCATTCATCTCTATGCTAATTGCTTTATTAATTTATAAATCGGGATTTTTTTTAATTCTGCAGTTGTTAGGTTACCTAAGGCAGAGTAAATTCCAGCTTTAATCTCAATTAAATTATTACTGAAATGCTACCAGGTGTACCTTTAGTTCATTTATTTTTGGTATATTCTATACTCCTTCAACAAGACTCTGTGGTGTACATATTTGTATTTAGGATACTATAGAAACTATTTTCTCAATTTAGAAGGCTTTAATCATTGTACTTATTTTATAATTATTTTTAGTTTTGTTGGGGATCAGAATGAGATACCCCAAAATATGTTTTGACATGGTCAGCTAAAGAGCAAACTCCAGGTCTCTTCCCAGGTTCCTCCAGTCACCCACCTTCATCTCTCAATTCTGTTTCTCTCAAAGCACAGGATGAGGCTGTTCTCTTAAGTTTTCTTATCTTCCTAGAAACCAGACCTGTCAAAAAGGAGTACAATTGCCTTTGATCCCCTCCCTGAAATTTCGTTAACCAGAAAAAATTAAAATCACTGAGATTATAAAAATGCAGTTTAAAAAAATTAAGACCCATACATTAACAGAAGACGTTGAAAATTAAACACCACACTTAGAGCCCAGATGAACTTTGTCTCACACCATATTCTGTTCTCCAGTCCCGCTCAATTCCCAAAGATAATTATTTACTGAACTTTATCTGAGGATTGGGCCTATTTATGCCATTTAAAAATTATTTACTACCCTTCAAAATGGCTACATTTCCCCCATCTCTTATTTCCTTATATGGAAAGAGTACATAAGCATCTGTACCTTGCTGCGTTATTTGGTAGTCATTCTCCTGCAATTCTCCTGTTTATATGCATGTCAATAACACTTTTGTAACTTACTTCCTTGCTAATCGGTCAACTCATTTCAACAGACCTAAATTCAGACTTCAAGTGGGGAAGGAAAATTTTCTTCACCCCACCTGTATACAATATTATAGACATTTTAGAATCAATATGTACAGCAGATTAAAAAATTGCTTAATAGAATTATTAGTGTTATTATAACTAAGTATAATACAGGAAAACAAATGTTTATAAGAAATTAAGAGAGATGAAGTCCTGCTTTTCTGTTTGCATTCAGACTTAATCCCACAAAATGGGATTGATAAAAAATTTGTGAAATTTTATTACTAATGTGATAAATATGTTTTAAGGTTTAATATTGCTTGATGTTAGTTCTCTCTTTAATATTTGCCACAGGTTAGTATTTAGGAAAAACCATTAAAATTATTATGTAGCAATTTCAGACATGCTGATAGTATTCTAATGAAAATATAACCTCAGTTGTGGACAAAGATAGAAAAAAGTGAATGATGTTATAAAATATTTATTACCTGAATTGATTGATTTAGGCTATATGTTGATAAAAATATTGAATGCCATATTGACCTAGTAAGTTTGTGTGGATTTATAGATTCAGAGGATTTTGAAAATTATAATGTAGATTATCTTGTGTTTATTTTACTCAAGTACAATCTTGAGAAAAGAAATGAACTGTTTTCTGAGGAATGGAAGTCCTTTTAATTGTCAGGCTCAAAGAGACACTAAAATGAGACAGCAATCATGCCCTACTCCCCACTTTGAGCTATGTATTCATTTTTAAAAACTACTTGATATTGCCACATGTAGCTATACATTAACCTAATAATGCCACGTGGGGCACTGCAACCCACACCCTATGCCTTAACAATGTACAGCAAATCACCAATAAATGTTATTTCTGTAAATCAGTGAGAATTTCTAACAACTTTGTATCATCTCACTACCTATCTCTCCACCCCTCCTTTTTCTTTTGCCTTTAAAAATCCACCTGTAACTGCTGTTAACTGGAGTGTATATTCAGGGAAACTTAAATCTGTCCTTCTGGATGGGACTCCCCAAGCTTGACCCAAATGAACTCTTTACTTATATTAATTTTGCCTCAGTTTCTTCCTTTTAGGCTGACGTATCTGGCATAAGTCGGCAGGATTAACAATGACTTTACCTGACCACCCAGTGTTTCTGAAAGTGGTGCTTGGTAGCAGCACAAACATTTCATCTTCAGAAGTCCCATCTGGCATTTTGGGTGAAATCTCATGCCACTCTTTGGTCAAAGTTGTAGAATTCATTTGGCTGTTTTTCAGACCCTCTCTTTCCTTTAAGAGTGATTTCTGTAGTCTCTGTCTTTGGATAGAACAAGGTAGAGAGCTCTGCAGAGGGCTGCCTTTTTTCTACCTCTGTCTCTGGGTGGGGTTCAGGTCAAAGTTTTTCCACTGCTGTCTCTCATTGGAGGTTTGGGTCACAGAATTGGCAGTTAGGCACTGGTGGTCTCATTTTACATGGTATAATTTTAAAAATAACAGCTGCTTTCCTATTTTTGAAATTGGGGCTTGATTTCTCATTTGTTACCAACTCCTATTAGTTAAACACCAGCTGGTTTTTTGTGCAACACTTATGGCATCTCTTATATATACCTCAGAACATGGACACATATAGCCTGGGATGGTCATAAACAATGACAAAAATTGGAGATTTAAAAATACCTAAAATAACTTGTTTGCATGCACAATTAGAAAAAGCTAGCTTTAGAACCAGAAAAACTAAATAGGAGATTTACTTCCAATGGTACCTAAAATGTTTCTAAAAGAAATTCTGAGAAATTTGCATCCATTCAGGAGTTAAAGAAATCTATCACACCACCTGAGAAAATTCCCCAAGTCTTTGCCCCCCTTTCCCTGAAATTCCTGTTGTGGCATTCCTGGAGATGCTATGAATTCTGGTTCTGGGGGCCGCCTGATTCTCGAACTGTTGTTTGCTCAATTAAAAAGACCACTCAATGAATAAGATGAAACTCCAAAATATACCTTTGTTCCTAGCTGACAGTTGCTTAGGGCAATAAAACAGATAACTAAAAGATTAATAGTCAAAATGGGGAAATGAATAAAAACCACAGCACTGAGATTATAAAAATGCAGATCCAACAACTATTTTTTTTCCAATCAGGACTAATGACTGACACTGATGTTCAAATGCCAACATCCAGGGAATTAGCTAAGTAGCATTCCAGCTGAGATCAGATCTGAAAAAAGTTAAAATCCTTTGTAAGCTCAAACTGCCTGCTTTAGCTCTCCTGTGAGATTAACAATGAAGGCTGCCTCCACATTGTAGTTCAGTAGTTAAAATTCTGTGCTTTCATCACCATGACCTGGGTTCAATTCCTGGTCAGGGAATCAGTCTCTCTTGATCTGACATTTGCATCACTTTTGACTGTTGGGAGTGCTCATTTGTTATTGATCCTTTTCCCTTCCATGGACAGCTTTTGATTTCCTGTCTTCTTTCATTAGTGGGGGGCACAGGAGGCTTTTGGGCTTTTATGTGTAGATGGCCAGCTCAAAAGCCGAGACCCTAAAAAATATGGCCAGACAAAAATGTGGATTGTGCTTCATCTGTGGCTAGCAAAATGTTTCTTTCTTTGTGCTGTCTTTGAGGTGGTTCTGGATTTCATGAACCCTGCTTTCCACCTCTTTGAAGACACACATGTATTCTTGGTTAAGTCTTCTTAGTTTCACTTGGGAATGCACTTCAGGAAAAGAAATTCAAAAAACATAGAATATCAACTGTATGAGATAAAATCTTATAAGAGATTTAAAGGGATGTTTTTAAGAGCTCTGTACTCAAATGTGAACTAATTAAAACTGATATTTAGGATATATATGTATGTATACATATATAAACATATATACATAAACACACATATATAACCATATGTATACATACATATATCTTTTTAAGGGCTCTGCTCTCCTTCTTCTTCTATAAAAACTTATCAATCTACTGAATTTATCTTTTCTGAAACCATGTTAACCATATGTGCCCCTTCTGTCTGTTTCTTCATTTACTTCTGTAAGTCCCTCCTTCCTCTTACCACCCTTGATGCCACAGAATGGGACCTAAAAAAATTTCTAACAGCCTGGGATCCCTTAAGGAAATCAGAAAAGGTTCCAGAGACTCCTCTTTTAGGGAGAAACCTCTGTTTTTTCTCATAAAACTCCAAAAAATGTTAACTGGGCAGATTCCTCATGTCTAAAGTTATATTCTCTTCTGCATTAAGCTCCTTGGTTTCTCTGGCTTTTAGATACATACACAAGTACGTATATATGTTATATGTTGTGTCTACATATACGCATATGTCTGTACATGTTTATATGTAGAAAATACATATTGTCTACACATGGTAGCAAATTAAAGATGAATGCTCATAAATGAAATCACTAGCCCAAATAATTTTCAAGTTCATGTAACTTTAGTAATCTTTGATAAATAAAAAATAGTTTTAAAATAGTGGATAAAGACATCTTCATCTTTTTGCCTGACTCTGCTGGTCAGACACATTTAAGCTATTTCTAAACTATTTTAAGGTCATAAAACTATTGCTTTTGTAGTACTTTTGATATTTGCTAGTTATGACTTAAACCTGCAAGAGCTGGCTATTGGGCTCCTCCAAAGCATTATACGCATCTTGCTGTGAACTCATCTTCAATTTTAAGCCTCAAATTCTGGGGTCTAGACAAGTGAACACGGTGAGGATTGTGAACAACACTGAGGCCCTATCCTTCCTGGCCCAGCTGTGCCTCTTGGCCATGCTGGAAGGGATTCGAGCTTTCAGTCACTGCCTTTGCAGCTCTGTTCCTTCTGCTAGATACTACATCTGGTACATGATTAAAATTGTGTACCTCTTAGGTTTTTCACTAAAAATAAGAGTTACTAAGAGTTAAAATTGTAATTAGTATAGGTGATTAAAACACTAGATAGAAAAGAAATATGTCTATCTACAGAGCATATACAGTAAGAAGTAGAGAAAGTTTAAAACAGAGTAATTTTTCTTTTACGTGAGAGAGAACTTTACGTGTTCAAAATTTTAAGGGGAAAAGGAAAGGAAATTTTTGTTCTAAGGTAAAGCAATAGGAGAAAACTGAAGGTTTAAGAAAGTTGTAGTAGGTTTGTGTAAGACTGATTTTTTGAACAGAATTTTGTGTATCATCAAGTTGGCTAAGATTAAAAGGGGGTTATTTAGATTTTCTAAAAACTGAACATTAACATCAAAAGCACACTGATGCAGAGCCAGAGCCTGGGCCCCTTTGTCAGAATAAAAAGGATCTGCTTTTTAAATAGAAATTTCAAGAATTTATAAAAGGTTTATGGAAATCTTTTCAGTATTTCAAAGCTGATTGAGATTGGATAGATATGTGTATAAGATTTTATTAAAATTAGCTTTAGCATTAATAATATTATGACACAGATGTAACTTGGTTTTCCAAAAAATATTCATGAGATAATAAAGGATTTTTTATTTCCTATTGAGTAAATTGCAAAAAAAAAAAAAAAAAGAGCGAGAAAAAGAGAAAGGAGTAAAAGATTTTGTTTGTCTTAGGGTGTCAATATTAGGTATTATGATAAATGGAGAAAGCGCATCTTCTCTTTCTCAAATACAAAGGTTTTGCTTTTAAAAATTTTTGAGTTATCTCTTTGGCTAAATAAATAGCTAGTTTTTTACAGTGAACTGTGATGACATTTTCAGCAAGTATTTTAAACCTTTGATATTTGATACATTTTCAAAAGTCAAAATTTCAAATTCTAAATTTAATCTTTTTGGTCTCAAACTAATTTTTTGGACATTTAGGGCCCCTGGAAGTCCAAGAGAGACATAGTAGGTTTATTTGATACATTAAATCATATAGAAAACATTATAAAACATGAAATTATTTTTAACTATTTTGAGTTATATTGGTATAAATGTGTTAATATAGTTCTAAAATTGTATGAGATTCTGAAAACTTTTATGATTATTATGTTAAATTGTTGTATGTAACATAAATAACCAATTTTTCTTGTCAGTTGTGTCTTTCACCATGGTTATTCTAACACTATTGTCATCCACAATTATAATTTTACTTTGATTTTTTTCAAAAAGTGATTTGTAATCTGCTACAGTTTAAAATTTGCTTCTTCTTTTTTTAAGAACATTTAAGGAAAAGACTATAACAAATACTCTTCAATGGGGTATTGACGGTTTTGGAGATCAAACCAATGAAGTAGGTAGAAACACTGTAGTACTCTAATTAAAAAGCTGATATGTTCAAAAGGATTCTTAACATCAAGCAGAACAGGAATTAATTACATGCGACTAATCTAGTAATTTTAGAACCTAAATAATTTTGTATAACATTTGCTTGAAGTATTCGTGTTCTTTATATGTTTTGTTTTCCAGGGTCAAGAAAACATTGTTTTCTTCTTTTTGAGCCATTGATAGCTTATAGCAATTGAGTGAAGTGTACTTTTGTGAGTAAAACTGAAACATTTGCCCCCTTCTCAGATTCTTCATGATTTAGAAAGTATTCCTGTATATTCTTAATTTGTGGCAATATGGTTGTTTGCCTAAGAATCTGTTTACTTTTTTCGTAGGATACAATTAGATAACTCATTATTTTAACCAAGGTTTAGACTGGGATGGCATAATTTTAGATATGAGCAAAATGCTTTAATGAATTAACATTGACTTTACAGAGCTGACAAAAAGCCCCTTGGAAATACTGGGCTAGTACTTTGTCTAATAATACATAGTTCTCTTACAAGGTTTCTATCCTTGTGATAAGTAAAGAATATCACTTTCTGATACGCCTAGGACCTCAAGTTATTTCGGGACCTAGAGAAGAGAGAATTCTCCCAATTTATACAGTTACTGTAGACAGTCTCATGGCAAATCTTTGGCTTGAATTGCCTCAAGGCTTTTAAAAGTTGAATTGGATGTTTCTTGTGTAAAGATCCCAGCAAAGCCAATTTAAAAGGGATTCCATGGCCATTCACTATTCTTGTTGCACTTAATGCAAATAATCGGGCCAAGCATAAGAGGACTAAACCTTACTTTGCAAATAAATCCATTCTACTAAAATTTATCTTTGGTAAAAATAGAGAGCTGGAGGAAGAAAAAATTATATTTCAGAGGAAAACTAGTACACTTGTTATTAAAGTCTAGTCTTGTCCATTGTTTTTGAGCTTTACTGTTTACCTACATTTGAACTTAATCCTGAATTACTTCAGGGTTATGAGAAATCTCTAAAGAAGAATATGGATTTAATTTTCTCCATGATATTTTTAATTGACTCCCCAGCAGAATATTTTTTTCCCTATTCTGACGTCCAAAGTCTCTTTTGATTATAATAGTTGTTTGCATTATATTTCTATTAATACTATTTATATCTCATTATTTTACTTCTGAGAAACTAATTAATGGTACTTTGAAGACCAGGTAAGATTTAATAAATGACAGCAGCCATAGATCAATCACTTTCACAGGACTACCTGGAAATGAGACTTACTGGCAATAAGGGACACTTCACAGTCTAATTTTGACTGTGTTTTTAAGAAAAAAGATTTTTGATCAAAAGGGGCAAATCAATAAAGAATATAACTTTTTTCTGAGAAATATAAACCTTTTTAAATATCAGGCCCAGAGAGATATTAAAGTGAGACAGTGATCACATCCTACTCCCTCCTCTGAGCTCTTTGTTCATCTCCTGAAACTGCCTGCTGTTGTCACAAGTAGCTATAAATTAACCTAATAATGCCACACAGGGTGCTGCTAACCACTTTCTATAGCTTAACAGTGTCTAGCCAATCACTAATCAATGTGATTTTGGTCAACCAGTGAGAATTCCTGACAAACAACTTTGTATCAACCCACTCCCTGTTTCCTCTTTTTTGCCTTTAAAAATTTACTTGTAACTGCTACTAATTGGAGTGTATATTTAGGGAAATTTGAATCTGTGCTCTTAGGTTGGAATCCTCAGGTTTGGCCCAATAAGCTCTCTAATTACATTAACTTTGCCTCAGCTTTTTTCTTTTAGGTCAACAATACCATATTTTTACCACGTAAGTTTTCCAGTACGTGAATGAAATTTGTACCTTAATACATATTTTTAAGTATTATAATTAAAATATTTTGTCTTATTTTGTAGGAGGAGAAAAAATAATTTTCCTCTATCCTTCTATGTTTTTGACTGAGGATTCTGACAAAAGACAGATAACAAGAGTTAAACAGACATTTATTAACATGTATATCTCATATATACACAGAAAATACCCAGGGAAACGAATAACTAAAAGAAGCTTATAATTTAGGCTTAAATAACATCTTTAGCTAAAAACAAAAAGCAAAAAAAGTGTGAGAAATGAGTTATGGAAAGGCAATCAGGAGAAGTATGGTAAATAAGAATAAGGTTTGTTATGCAGATTTAAGTTGGAGATTTCCTTTATAAATGTAAATTTTTCTTTCAAAGAGTAACCTCTCTGTTTTCAGAGCTTCTCTTGTATCTTCTCTTCCTCAAAATAATCAGCTCAAAATAATGGTTATGATAAAGAAGCATATTTTGGGGTGACATATTCTGGTCTTCTGCAGTCATATTTGGAGGTGGTACCTTCTGTCTCCTGTATCCTGAATAAATAATATAAAGATCTTAAATACATTAGAGTACATTCTAATTTGATTATTTTAATTGGCTTTTTATTATGAAATAATTTAATCTTCAGAACAACAGCTTGAGCTAAGAAAAATAAGTTTATGATTATTTACACTGAGTAGATTAACAGATTCAGGCCCAGAAAGATTAAGTGACTTTTTTAAGGGCTGGAATGAGTACTCAAGTATTCTGAATACTAATGTCCTTGGTATTATATCAGTTACAAAGTGTTAGTTTAAACAATCATTATAAAATTTTAGTATGAGTAATTCATATAATAAAAAAATAAAATAATAGAATTTCATACGTGCAAATATTTTTTCTAGTAATAAATTTAGGATGTGCAGAATGAAAGGCTTTTGATGTAAAGAAGATAAATGTATGTTTGAATAAATTTAACATTATTTCATGAACTAAAAAAGTAAATAGAATTTCTAAAAGGGATCATAATTATGCTTTACTAGATATATAGCATTATAAAATTGCATATAGTTGACTCATTCATTCTTTCATGACACAAATAATTACTGAATGGCTACTATATATTAGGTCCTTTTTTTAAGATTTGAGAATACTAGAGTAAATGTTAAAAAGTCTTAGAGAAACTTGTCTTTCATCAAATTTTATGAGTACTTTGTAATATGTTAATGATGATAAGTACTGACTGCCTAAATTCTGTATACTTTCACGACTTTTTGCAACATAACATACATTTGTATTATGAACAGTTTCTTAGTAGTAATTACAGCTCCTAAAGTTTAAAATAAAACAAATTGAATGATGTTGAGTAAAGCGAAAGAAAAAACCCTGTCACAACAAAAAACAAACTTGCAAATAATCTAAGGGGCCGGTGATGATGAGACAGAGAAATTAGAATGAAGGTACTTTGTCAGTTCTAATTATCTTAATTTGAAAAAGCAAATAGACCCACCAGATGTTACCACATAAGTTAATTGTGTCTCCAACATAAAAGGTAATTAACTTACATGCTTACACTTGTACAATTTCTTAGACTAGAGTTTAATTCACATGTTATGACTTTCCATAATGCTGTCTTCAAACAAAAGTTCCCAATAAAGTAGTAGAAAGTCTTTGTTTTGTTTTGTTTTGCTTTGCAATGGAATCTTGCTCTGTAGTCCAGGCTGGAGTGCAGTGGCACGATCTCAGCTCACTGCAACCTCCACCTCCCTGGTCCCGGTTCAAGCAATTCTCCTACCTCAGCCTTCCAAGTAGCTGGGATTACAGGCAGGAGTCACCATGCCCAGCTAATTTTTGTATTTTTTAGTAGAGACGGGGTTTCACCATGTTGGCCAGTCTGGTCTTGAATTCCTGACCTGGCGATCTGCCCGCCTTGGCCTACCAAAGTGCTGGGATTATAGGTGTGGGCCACTGGCCCTGCCAAGTAATTGAAAGTCTGTAAGTGGGAATATCCTTGCATACTATTCTTTGAGGAGACTACCGAGGCCTGGAGTTCAGCATGCTCAGCATTTGTGGAAGGGAGTGAGGCCCTAGCACTTGTGGTCATCTGCTTCCTTAAGTGGCTGCTTGGCCAAACCTCACTGAGGGTTCCCTTGACACATGTATCTGCTTCTCAGCTCCCCCAGGGCCACATAGAGAGAAGGTAACCTGAGGCAGTGAAGCTGTGGCTGGATTTTCACCTTAGTGACTTTAATAATGGCAGGTAGCTTTTATTGAATGAGAGGAAATTGTCGTAGTGCTTTATATGTATCTAATCCTTATTGCAAGTCATTAAGGTAAATTTTGTCAGGATTTATACTTTATAGGTGGGCATCCTGAGGTACAGGGCAGTCAAAGGGTCAAAAAGTACCTAGTGGTCTGAGATTGGAACCCTGGCAGTCCAGATCGTAATCGGTGTATATAACACGTCATGAATGCAAATCGAAAATATTTATATGATTTAGATTTTCTTGTATTCATGTTTTTCTCTTTGACTTTTCTAATATTCCTTAACCTCAGTTTTTAATCCATTGATATAGTTTGAATATTTGTCCTCTCCAAATCTCATGTTGAAATTTGATCCTCATGTTGGAGATGGGGCCTACTGGGAGGTGCTTGAGTCATTGGGGTGGATCCCTCATGAATGTCTTGATGCTCTTCTCATGGGATTCAGGGAGTTCTCACTCTTAATTCCGGCAAGATCTGGTTGTTAGAAAGAGCCTGGCACCTGCTCTTCCTCTCACTTTTCACCATGCCATGTAATATGCCAGCCTTTCTTTGCCTTCTGCCATTTTTGGAAGCTTCTTGGAGCTCTCATCAGAAACAGATGCTAGCATCATGCGTCTTGTACAGCTTGCAGAATCTTGAGCCAAATAAACCTCTTTTCTTTACAAATTTCCCAGCCTCAGGTGTTCATAATGCAACAGACTAAGACATTGATTAAACATGAAAACTGAACTCTGTCTTGCTTCCATCATAGGCTTGTCATTGGTAATAAATTATAACATATGAAAACGTATTTGGAAACTGAAAAACACTATGTAAATGCAAAAAAAAAAAGATGTGATTATCCCTTGACAGTCTCGACAACTTTTTATTATTATTTAATGCTTTTCTTTTGGCTTTGTGACAGTCATCAATTCTTGCTTTCTACCAGCTTTTCTAGATGTTCTTTTCCTTTTTCTGGCAATGTCCTTTTCTTATTCAGGCTTCATTTTCTTTTAACACTCACAAAAATGTGTAAAAGCCAGGGTCTTAAACTTGAACTTGGAGAACTGAGATATCACTTATTCTGAATTTGTCTCTTATGGATGAGAAAAAAAAGTTTCAGAAGTAATCTGATGCCATAAGGTTAATTTTGTCAGAGATTTCACTACACAGTCTTAAGTCTTTTCAATGCAAATGCTAGGTCTATTGAATGGGAGGCATTTCTGTATCTTCCTACTTCCGCATTAAAAGATGTCAAATCTGAAAGTAAGTAACTAAAATTGCAAGAGAAAATGTTTTAAGACCACTTCTGTATAAGATTGCAAGTGGTAGTATCAGTTAAAAGCAGAAAATGGAAAAGAGTAAACAAATTGATTCCATAATAAAAAATAGGCAGTATCAGGGCAGCGGAACAAAAACATCTGTTTTTAAGTCTTTTAAAGAGGAAAAAAAACTAATTAGCTTGGGACTGATTCAGATAAATGTCATTTTAAATTACTGTTTTTCTTCTGTTTACCAAAATAATGCAACTAGATGGAGTAAGTACAATAAAGAAAATAGGTTTAAAACAGATGTCTGGTAATAGACATTCACACTATTAGAAACTGTATATGGAATTGCCTGCTAGGCAGATTTATGCACAACTAAGTGTTGGGTCATTCTCAAGAAAAATGATCCTTGATTGAAGTGTGTATATTTAGCCACAGGGATTTTTGTTTTTGTATGTTTTCTTTTTTTTTTATCAATAAAGAATATTGCTTGGTCAGGCTAGGCAGAATGGTGTATTTTGTGATTTGATGGGGAGAGGAGGATGGTGAAGGGAATTGATTTGGTAAATCAGTTCACTCAAAATTGACAAAAGTCTGCATTTCATCCTGATTTTAATTTAAAATCTCTTTTATTTGTTTTATGTTGCTTTTTATTTTGGTTGTTAAATTCATATATACATGTATATATACATGAATATTTGTCCCCTCCAAATCTCTTGTTGAAATTTGACGCTCATGTTGGAGGTGGCCCCTACTGGGAGGTGCTTGATTCATGGCGGTCGGTCCCTCAAGAGTGGCTTGGTGCTCTTCTCATGGGATTGTGGGAGTTCTCACTCTTAATTCCTAGAAGATCTGAGAGAGAAATGAGTCAATCTGCATTTTAGAAATATTTTTATTTAAATTGATTTGTTAATTAAGATTATTTTCAGGCAGGATTTATTTCCTCTAATTGTTGACATAGGACTATCAATAAAGGCTTGTAAGATTCTGCAAAAAAGAAATGGAGAAATTTGGTCTCGTTCATTTCTGTTGAACAATTATCCAATGAGATCTGGCATGTTCAGGGTAGTATGGCCGTAGACAGTTTGACAATTATCTGTTAAGATTTCTTGAGACAACTCTAAGGTTCTTTTGGTTCTGGGAGTGATACTGTTCTGAGGAAGACCAATAATCCTGTTTTTTGATTCAGAGGATTGTGTAGCCACTTGTCTATTGGTCCCTTCCAGTTGTTTTTCAATGAACCCTGAATTTCCTTACAGAGGTACCTTCAAATTACCTCATTGGTCTCCCTCTCTCCTTTCCTTCCTGACTCTTTACCAGGCTTTAACCTGATGGTGACCCAGGGTTTCTTCAAGATAATTCTGTTTTATACAGCTCTCTTTTGAATTCATGTCTGCAATTCTTGGTTTCCTGAAGTCTTTACTGCCTTGACAGCATCTAGAAGACAAATTTATTTATTTCTAAACATAACTGATTGCTTTTAAAGGGATTGCTTTAAAATATTATCATACCAAAAGAAGAGCATGCTGATAAGTGATTTTTTTATTTTGGAGTGAGGGGCTCTGTTTATGGTGTAAATAATTCCACCATTATCAGTTCACTCTAGCAACTTGACATTCCTTCAGTGGGCTCTTGCTTCAAGTTACAAAGTTACCTCCCATCCTGAAGATAGGCGTTTACTTTTCATTGCGTAAAGCCAGTTAACAAACACAGATGGCCTAAAATACCCTACTCCAACTCTTAAAACTCTCCAGCCATTTGTATCAGATCAGTTGAGCTCAAACTGAACTCTGCTCTTTCTACAATATTGTAATAGACGTAAACAAAGGCTTCCTTTGGCACTTGCAATTTTTGCTTGACATGTATTATGAGTCAAATTGTGTCCTCTCAAAATTCATATGTTCAGATTTTAATCCTCCGTCACGTCTAGAATGTGACTGCAGTTGGGAAGAGGGTATTTGAGGAGATTTCTAAGATAAAATAAGGTCATATGGTTGGGGCCTATCCAGTGTGATCAACTTGTGTCCATACAAGAAGAGGACATGAGCATACACCCAGAGAGGACCACGCAGAGAAACAGGGAGTTGATGGCCATCTACAGCCAAGGGGAGGGGCCTTCGAAGAAACCAGCCTGGTTGACACCTTGGTCTTGAACCTCTAGTTTCTAGAATTGTGAGGAGATGAAGTGTCTGTTGTTTAATCTACCCAATCTGTGGTACTCTGTTATGATAGCCCTAGTAAACTAATACAACACCCTACTGGTAGAACATGAGAGACCTGTCTTATTTCAGTATCACCAATATTCAGTATTAGAAATTTATAAAATATTTGACAATTTAGTAAATGAAGAGCTATTTTTGATTGTTTTCAATTCTGTTTATAGTGAGTAGTAGTAAGGATTTATATTTCATGTATTTATTCATCCATTTATGCTTTTAAACGTTATCAACCTCTGACCCATTTTCCCATTGTGATCTTAATGTTTTCTTTAAAAAATCTATTTGAATGGGACACAGCAGCATGTGCCTGTAGTCACAGCTTTTTGGGACTCTGAGGCAAGAGGATTGCCATGTCCAGAGTTTGAGTCTAAGTTGGGCAAAATAGTGAGACCCCCCCATCTCTTAATAATAAATCATAAAAATTAGTCTTTAGAAAAATCTATTTAAATGGCCCTTTGTATTTAAGGACTCAGTGATTTCTCAGTTTGTCTATTTTGCTATTTTTTTTTTAAAAAAACAGTACTTTTTATTTATTTTCTGCTTAGAAATCTTTGTTCTAGTGTTTATGATTTCTAAAAATTATTCAGCACTTTAATCCGTTTAGAATTTATTCTGTTGTACTGCGAAATTTGAAGACCAATATCAATTCTATTTTTCTGACAGCTCTTTATTTTCCTATTAGTATTTACTAAGCAATACAATTTCTTATTTGGCTGGTGCTTTATTTAGCACACATGAAACATTATATTTCAAAAATATCTACTTTGAAGTTATATCCCGTTTTCCATGTATGTGTGTATGTGAGTGTTATTTTGGGAACAATAGAGGTTATTACAAGTAATTTGTTCCCATTGTATAGCATGGTATTTTTTTCTTCATTTATTTAGATATTCTACATGCATTTCTATAAAGATGTATAGTTTATTACTTTTTTAAAAAGTGTATTCCAAACTAGCCATTACATATTTAGCTTGTCTTTGGTTATTATTTTTAGTGGTTCCCTTCTTCAGTCAATAATTCACTGCTGTGGTACCTGAAAATGCCAATCATTTAGCAAACTTATTCATTATATAAATATTTTTAGGTGATCCTTTTCTATTTTTTATATTTATTTATTAGACAGAATCGCTCTCTGTTGCCCAGGCTGGAGTACAGTGGTGCAATCTTGGCTCACTGCAACCTCCGCCTCCTGGGTTCAAGTGATTCTCCTGCCTCAGCCTCCCAAGTAGATGGGACTACAGGCACATGCAACCACGCCCAGCTAATTTTTTGTATTTTTAGTAGAGAAGGGTTTTCACCATGTTAACCAGGATGATCTTGATCTCCTGACCTCATGATCCACTTGCCTTGGCCTCCCAAAGTGCTGGGACTACAGGTGTGAGCCACCACACTTGGCCTGTTTTTATTTTTTAAGTGTTTTTGAAATTTACTGAATGTCCAATGATGAGAGCTGTGATTTTTGCTTTATCTTACATATATTTTAGCACTTCCAGAATGAAATTATAATTGATACTGTGAAGCATTATGTTCTCAGTCATTACCAGAAAATTTCTACATTTTATTAAGTATAAATTTGTTCTGAAACAATTATTTTCTTTGAAAGTTTTTTTAAAAATAAACAATATGTACTTAATTTTATCAAAAGCATTTAGATTAGGTAACACTGCTTTTGTTCTTTTCTTGTTTACTCAATTATACCTATAGATGATACACCTAACAATATATTAGTGAATACACTAATATTTTTCTATACACTATCTGATATCACGGTAATAAATAACTTTTACTATACATTTGAATTTAATGCATTTGCTACTATTTAGTGTTATGAAATTCAAATTAATAGGTGTCTTAGTCCATTTGTGTTGCTATACAGGAAAACTCAAGGCTGAAGACAGGGTAATTTATAAAGAAAAGAGATTTACTTGGTTCACAGTCCTGTAGCCTGTACACGAAGCATTGTGCTGGCATCTTCTCAGCCCGCACCATGTTGTGTCTTCTCCTGTGGTCTTCAGGCTGCTTTCATTCATGGTGAAAGGCAAAGAAGAGCTGGCATGTGCAGGAATCATATGGAGAGAGGAAGCAAGAGAGAGAGAGGAGGTGCTAGCCTCTTTTTATCAACCAGCCCTCATAAGAACTAATTTTCGAGAACTCGCTCATCACTGAAAGAATGGCACCAAGCCATTCATGAGGAATCTGCTCCCATGATCCAAACACCTCCCATTGGGCCCCATGTCCAACACTGGGGATCAAATTTCAGCATGAGGTTTGGAGAGTCAACTCTCTAGACTAGAGCAGTAGGTCAGTGGTTTGATCTGTGATTATACTTTTTGCTATTTGTAGAAAAATCATATTGGCTAGATAAAATTATTGCCAAATTTACGATGTTTCTTACATAGTAAGACATTAAACAAATATTTCATGTATGAATGAATGTTCTTCGAATGGTTTATATAGCATTGGATTTACATATTTTTTCAATGCAGTCAGTTCTATTGGAGCATGACATAGACATACCTGTTCCTAAGAATCACTTGCTATGCAAAAATCATACAATAAAACAGTAAGAAGTGCTTATGGGAAAAACAAGGTTAGGAGTACATCCCTCAAAATCTTTGTCAGTGACACATAAAAAAACTAGAACCTAATAAAAAATGTTACCATAGTTTTGCTTATGTTAAATGGTTAAAAATATATAGACATACTATAATAAATATGGCATTTTACATTGGAAAAGACCTAAAATTTGCTTGTAGAGTAGGATTTGGAAGGGTTGCAACTGTGAATTGTTTCGCAGTAGTGGAAGGAGGGTTACATGAGGTAGAGAGAAAGTTGTAACACTGTATGTGGGTAGGGGTGACTCATAACACATACTGTGTACTGAGGTGGCTGGTAGGAGTGTCTCTGTGTGTGGGTGGTATTGTCCTGCAGTGCCTGGTTTAGCTATGTACAGTTTTGTGAAGTCACTAGTGTTTGTCACTAATGAAAGCACATATAAACAAAATAAAAATTTGAGTTAAAATTGTTTTTTTAATATACCAATTGTGTTTGAACAAATTTACTATTTAAAACAAGTGTTATAGCAAAACTGACTCTATTTGAGGAAGCTCAAATATCTATTTTGGGAAATCTTTTGAAATTAATTCTTTGATAACTTCTATTTTTTCCCTTCATTTCTTTTACCAATTTTTTCTGTTGAAGTTATCTTCTTCTGAAATTATTTTTGGTCATCCCATTGATTTTTACCTGCATTTAGAGTATACTTCTATTTCCCAGGTCTGATATTAGTCTTTGCTTTGGCTCAGTACCCAGCTCAAATCTTTGTATATGAGTCATTTGGGAAAAATATGAAGGAACCAATAGTTCCCAAAAGACATTTTTAAATACCTTCTACCTCACTTCTGTGTTGTGCCTAAAGTCATCTCTCCTTTGGAACAATTTCTTTGCCAAAAAAGTACAATATGGAGTTTCTACAAGTAGTGTTTTTCTGTAAAGCATGACCATGACAGTCTGTAAAATAATGACTCTTCTCTTACTGCCCTTAAAACTCTGTTGTGTAATATAACAAATGCTTTTGGGAGCGATTTCAATTGTATGGAAGAAAGTGTTGAAAATGCATGCTTTGAATGAAGAGACCCCCCCAAACAGGCTTTGTGTGAGCAACATGGCTGTTTCTTCACCTGGATGCAGGTGGGCTAAGGCCAAAAAGGGCGTTAGCAAAGGGCAGTGGGATAGGAGTTGGTTTTGTAGGTTTGGGTTGGGAAAGTTACAGAGTAAGATCGGTTACAGTGGTGGGGGTAGGGGCAAGGAGTATGCATCACCATCAGTTCAGTTACAGTGGCGGGTGGCATAAGAGTATTATAATAACAGTTAAGATGGCAGGGTGGGGTGAGGGGCTTGTCCTGGGAAGCTTCGCTGGGCGATTAGGGACAACGACAAGTGCAGACGGAGGGTGGGAGATGATTAGCTGAGGCAAGGAGGACTTTAGACTTTTAAGCTCCAGGCTTTCATATGGAGACCTGACCAAAAGATCTAGTTTCCCCCGTTTTCTAGGTTCATGGCTGAGGTAACTATGACAGAAAACAGATTAACAAGAGAAAAGTATACACATTTATTTCATGTAAGTTTTACGTGACACAGAAGCTTTCAGACACAGAAGGCCAAAAGACATAGAGAACCTGTGTACTTTTATACTTAGGTTTGATGAAGAGTGGTCAGTACTACATGCTTTGGCTATGTATAAACTATTGCTCTTAGCTACAAATCTGCATGACACGTTACTTTACTGAATACCGTAGGTGATTGTAACACGATGGTTAGTGTTTGTGTGTCTAAACATATCTAAACATAAAATGAATTCAGGGCAAGATGGCCAACTAGATGCAGCCAGGTGGAACAGCTGCCACCAAGGGACTGAGATGACTGGCACGGTCCTAACAGATCTTCAGAGGAAGGCACTGAAGGTGGACTGAGGAAAGACACAGAAGCTGGGGTGAAGCGGGAAGAAGCTGGGAGCCCTACATGAGGCTGCGGCACACTGAGACTCATTCCTGGCCCCCAGCAATGCCAGGGAAATGGGAGATTTAAACTGTCAAGGAGTGACCTGCTCTTGCCATGGGCTTCTGAAATCCCAGCAAGAGGAGACTCCTCAACAGACAGGGCCACTTGAGTGGCAGAGATGGCTGCTTAGAGAAGTGGTAGGGGTTGCACTGAAGTCAGTGTGGAGCCCAGTGAGTTTGGTGTGGAAACATCTGCAGCAGAGCATAGCCAGTGATGCCCATCCCCCTAATTTCAACTTATTCTCATGGGAGACTTTAGCCGTAGTGGAACTGTCAGACCTGATCTCTGCTGGGGAGTCTTGCCCATCTGATGGGACCAGTTTGACTTAAGCACATTTTGGTTTACTAGCCTCTCCCAGGACCCAGCCTGGCTGTGCCTGCTTTCAGTACAGCCTCAGGTGCCCTGGGGGACTACATCATAGCTCCTGCTGTGGTGGATAGTACCTGACCAGCAGAGAGCTCCAGGAGAGCAGCACCCACCCAGGTCCTCCCTTCACTGCAGCTTCCCCAGGGCCCATGGACAATGCCACATCACTTTGCCAATATGTGTGTATGCAGGCAAATTTTGCCTTCCCTACCCCATCAGTACATGGGTGTGTGTGCTGGTTTGACACTGCTGCCATCATGTGCTCACTCTGCCCCCTCATCCCTTGCCATATTGCTGGGGGCCTTGGCAGGCATAGCACCCTACCTGTGTACCAACACTGCTGCCAGAGTGAAACTAGGCACAGAGAATAACAAAACCTCCTCCATTCTGAGCAGTCACCTTTACATGCATGAATGCACACAGAGGGTGGACACATACCTGCATCCACCCGTGCCCTGCCCTCATACTAATACCACCAGTATGACCATGCACACAGTCACCAATGGGGCTACATTCTCTTCCTCTGAGACATGCGGTCTCCACCTCTGCTGTGAATACCTGTGTAAAAGCTGGGACCTCAGAACCTGCTAGCACCCTGCCTTGTTTCTGCCGCAACTGGCAAATGAGAATAAGGATTGATCTGCTACCACCAGGCCCCAAAATACTTTGGCTGATACTACCCATCAAAATGTGGTGACTAGTGGTCTGGGAGTATCTCGACCCACTAGTGCAGTGGGTTCCTAACCTTGAGGAGCCAGATAAAAAAGTCAAGGCTCAATACCAGTCCCTCAGTGTTAGGGCATCCACTCCAGGAGTTGTGAGCTGAGCTTTGCCCCCATGAAATCATCCAGAAATGAAGCAAGTTGACTGGACCAAACTTATACTACAAGAAAACCCTCAAAGTCACCAAATAGTATAAGAGAAAAAAACGAAACAAAACCATTCAAAGACAGCAACTTTAAAGATTGAAGAAATAGCCTGCAAAGATGAGAAAGAATCAGTTCACGAACTCTGACAACTCAAAAAGCCAAAGTATCCTCTTTCCTCCAAACTTTCTTACTAACTCTCTAGCAAGGGTTCTAAACTTGGCTCACGTGGCTGAAATGACAGAAATAGAACTCAAATATGGATAGGAATAAAGATAATTGAGATGCAAGAGTATGTTGAAACTCAATTCATAGAAGCTAATAATCACAATACAATGATGTGGGAATTTACAGACAAAATGGCCAGTATAGAAAAGAATATCACCAACCTGATAGAGCTGAAAAACACACTATAATAATTTCATAATGCAATTGCAAGTATTAATAGCAGAATAGACCAAGTGGAGAAATGAATCTCAGAGCTTGAGGACTGGCTTTCTGAAAATAACAGTCAGACAAAAATAGAGAAAAACAAAAGTCTCCAAGAAATGTGGGATTAAGAGATCAAATCTATGACTCATTGGTGTCCCTGAAAAAGATGGAGAAAATGAAAGCAAGTTTGAAAGTTTGAAAACATATTTCAGAATATCATCCATGAGACCCTCCCTAACCTAGCTAGAGAGGCCAGCCTTAATCAGGAAATGCAGAGAACACCAATAAGATACTTCACAGAAAGATTATTCCCAAGACACACAATCATCAGATTCCCCAAGGTCAAAATGAAAGAAAGCGTGTTACAGACAGCTAGAGAGAAAAGCTAGGTCACCCACAAAGAAAAGACCATCAGACTAACGGCAGACCTCTCAGCAGAAACCCTACAAGCCAGAAGAGATTGGAGGCCAATATTCAGTATTCTTAAAGAAAAGAAATTCCAACCCAGAATTTCATATTTGGACAAACTAAGTTTCATAAGCAAAGGAGAAATAATATCCTTTTCAGAAATGGAAATACTGAGGGAATTCTGAGGTTACCACCAGACCTACCTTACAAAGCTCCTAAAGGAAGCATTAATTATGGAAAGGAAAGACTATTACTAGTCACTACAGAAACATACTTAAGTACACAGACCAGTAACACTATAAAACAACCACACAAGTCTGCATGACAACCAGCTAACATCGTGATGACAGGAGCAAATTCACACATCTCAATACTAACCTTGAATGTAAATACGCTAAATGCCCCAATTAAAATGCATACAGTGGCAAATTGATAAAGAACCAAGATGCAGTGTTATGCTGTCTTTCAAGAGACCAATCTCACATGCAGTGAAACCCATAGGCTCAAAATAAAGGGATGGAGAAAAATCTACCAAGCAAATGAGAACAGAAAAAAGCAGGGGTTGCAATCCTAATTTCAAACAACAGAATTTGAGCTAACAAAGACCAAAAAAGACAAAGAAGGGCACTGCATGAAGATAAAGGGTTTAATTCAATAAGATCTAATTATTCTAAATATGTATGCATGCAATACAGAAGAACGCAGACTTACAAAGCAAATTATTGGAGACTTTCAAAGAAATGACAGTGGGAGACTTCAACACTCCACTTACAGTATTAGACAGATAATTGAGACAGAATATTAACAAAGATATTTAGGACCTGAACTCATCATCGGAACAAATGGACCTCACAGACATCTACAGAACTCAACACCACCCCAAAACAGAATGTACATTCTTCTCATTGCCTCATGACACATTCTCTAACATCAACCATACAATTGAAAATAAAGCAATCTGTAGCAAATGCAAAAAACCGAAATCATAACCACTCTCTCAGACTATAGCACAAGAAAATTAGAAATCAAGACTGAGAAAATTGCTCAAAATCATACAATTACCTGGAAATTAAATAACCTGCTGCTGAATGACTGTTGGGTGAATAATGAAATTAAGGGAGACATCAAGAAGTTCTTTGAAACTAGTGAGAACAAAGATACAACATGCCGGAATCGGGACACAGCTAAGGCAGTGTTAAGAGAGAAATTTATTACACTAAATGCCCATATCAGAGAGTAAGAAAGATCTCAAATTATCAACCTAATATCAAACTAAAAGAACTGGAGAACTAAGAGCAAATCAACCTCAAAGCGTGTAGAAGATAAGAAATCACTAAAATCAGAGCTGAAGTGAAGAAGATTGAGACATGAAAAAGTGTTCAAAAGATCAATGAATACAGGAATTGTTTCTTTGAAAAAAAAATGAGGCAGGAAAGTTGCTTGAACTCAGGAGGTGGAGGTTGCAGTGAGACACGCCATTGCACTCCAGCCTGGGCAACAAGAGTGCAACTCCATGTCAAAAAAATGAACAACAAATAGACTGCTAGCTAGACTAATAAAGAAGAAAAGAGAGGTCTACATGAACACAATTAGAAATGACAAAGCAGATATTACCACTGACCCCACAGAAATACAAATAACAGATAATATTTTGAACAAGTCTATGCAAACAAACTAGAACATCTAGAAGAAATGAATAAATTCCTGGACAGATATTATGGGCAAATAAGGAAAGTTTGATTTCCTGTCTTCCTATTTGGATGCCCTTTATTTCTTTCTCTTGCCTGATTGCTCTGGCCAGGGCTTCCAATACCATGTGGGATGGGAACAGTAAGAGAGGACATGTTTATTTTATGCTGGTATTCAAGGGGATGGTAATGCTTGGCTATTCAGATAATACCTGTCCAGGAATTTCCAAGACTGAACTAGGGAAAAACAGAATCCCTGGACAGACCGATAAGAGGCTCCAAATTAAGTCAGTAATAAATAGCCTACCAAACAAAAAAAGCCTAGGACCAGATGGACTCACAGCTAAATTATACCAGACGTACAAAGGAGAGCTGGTACTGTTCGTACTGAAACTGCCTCAACAAAATTGAGGAGAAAGTACTACTCCCTAAATCATTCAGTGAGAGCAACATCATCCCAATACCCAAACCTGGCAGAGTCACAACAACAACAACAACAACAACAACAACAACAAAAGTTTAGGTTAATATCCTTGATGAACAATATGCTTGATTAACACTGATATAAAAATCCTCGACAAAATAGTGGCAAACTGAATCCAACAGCATGTCAAAAAGCTATCCACCACAAGAAGTAGACTTTATCCCTGGGATGCGAGGTCTGTCCAACATATGCAAATCAATAAATATTATTCATCACATACACAAAACTAAAGTCAAATCCCACATAACTATCTCAATAGATGCAGAAAAGGCTTTGATAAAATTCAAAATCTCTTCATGATAAAAACTATCAGTAAACTAGGTACTGAAGGAACATTCCTCAAAAGAATAACAGCCATCTATGACAAACCCACAGCTAACATTATACTGAATGGGCAAAAGTTGGAAGCATTCCCCTCCCCTTGAATACCAGCTTAAGACAATGATGCCCTCTCTTACCATTCTTATCCTACACTGTATTGGAAGTCCTGGCCAGAGTAATCAGGCAAGAGAAAGAAATAAAGGGCATCCAAATAGGAAGAAAGGAAATCAAACTTTCCTTATTTGCCCATAATATGATTCTATGTCTAGAAGACCACATAGTCTTAGCCCTAAAGCTTCTTAAGCTAATAAACAACTTCAGTGAAGTCTCAGGATACAAAATCAATGTACAAAAACCACAGTATTCCTATACACCAATGACAGCCAAGCTGAGAACAAAATCAAGAATGCAATTCCATTCACAATAGCCACAAAAATACTAAAATATCTAGGAATACAGGGAGTTGAAAAATCTCTACAATGAGAGTTACAAAACATTGCCCAGTGAAATCAGAGATGATATAAGCAAATGGAAAAACATTTCATGCTCGTAGATAGGAAGAATCAATATAGTTAAAAATGGCCATACAGCTCAAAGCAGTTCACAAATCTAATGCTATCTCCTTCAAACTACATGCTATTCTTCACAGAGAGAAAAACACTATTTTTAAATCCATATGAAACCAAGAAGAGCCTGAATAGCCAAGGCCATCCAAAGCAAAAAACAAAGCTAGAGATATCATGTTACCTGACTTCAAACTGTACTATGGGGCCACAGTAACCAAAACAGCATGGTACTGGTACTAAAACAGACATGTAGACCAATGAAACAGAAAAGAGAGCTCAGAAATAAGGCTTTACACTTATGACCATCTGATCTTTGAGAAAAATGACAAAAGCAATGGATAAAGGATTCCCTATTCAATAAATGGTGTTGGGATAACTGGCTAGCTGTTACGCAGAAGATTGAAACTGGACCGCTTCCTTATATACAAAAATGAACTCAATGTGGATTAAACACTTAAACGTAAAAAACAAAACTATAAAAATGCTGGAAGACAACACAGGTGATACCATTCTGTACATAGGCATGGGCAACGATTTCATGATGAACACACTAAATGCAATTTCAACAAAAGCAAAAATTGACTTATGGACTCAATTAAACTAAAGGGCTTTCACATAGTAAAAGAAACTGTCATCAAAGTGAACAGACAACCTACATAAAAGAAGGAAATTTTTGCAAACTTTGTACCTGACAAAGGTCTGATAACCATAATCTATAAAGAACATAAACAAATTCACAAGAAAAAAAACCCTCCATTAAAAAGTGGGCTAAGGACATAAACAGACACTTTTCAATAGAAGACATACATGCAGCCAACAATTATATGAAATAAAGCTCAAGATCACTGATCATTAGGGAAATGCAAATCAAAACCATAATGAGACATCATCTCACACTAGTCGGAATAGCTATTAAAAACTAAAAAAATAATATATGCTAGTGAAGTCACAGAGAAAAAGAAATGCTTAAACGTTGTTGGAAGTGTGAATTAGTTACACCATTGGGGAAAGCAGTGTGGCAATTTCTGAAAGACCTGAAAACAGAACTACCATTCAACCCAGCAATCCTATTATTGGGTATACCCAAAGGAATATAAATTGTTCTACCATGAAGACACATGCACGCATATGTTCACAGCAGCACTATTCACAATAGCAAAGTCATAAAATCAAACTGAATGCCCATCAGTGGTAGATTGGTACATATACACCCTATAATCCTATGCAGCCATTTAAAAGAATGAGATTGTGGCCTTTGGAGAAACATGGGTGGAGCTGGCAGCCATTATCCTAAGTGAACTAACACAGGAACAGAAAACCAGATACTGCATGTTTGCACTTATAAGTGAGAGCTAAATGAAGAGAACGCATGAACGCATAAAGAAGAACAAGAGACACTGGGACGTGGAGGGTAGAGGGTGGAAGAGAGAGAGGATTAGGAGAAATAACTAACGGATACTATGCTTAGTACCTGAGTGATGAAATAGTCTGTACAACAAACCCCCATGTCATTAGTTTATCTATATAACAAACCTGCACATGTACCCCTGAACGTAAAAAACATAAAAGATACAGTAAAAATATGGTATTATAATGAGACCACCATCATTTATGAAGTCTGTTGTTGACTGTAATGTCATCATTTGTTGCCTGACTGTACTTTAGACCTAACACATCTATCAGTTAACGATAAAGTTCATTCTCTTACAGTATTCCAGAGAAAACAAATTATATCCTTTTCAATGAAATAGAAAGACATCTAATGAAAAAGTAGAGTTCTGACGTCCTCATTTCCAAAGGAAGGTAAGGGAAAGGGAGGAAGGGAAGGGAAAAGAAGGGAAGAAAAGAGGAAAGGAGAAAAGGAGGAAGGGAGGGAGAGAGAGAGAGCGAGAGAGAGAAGGAGCAAGAAAGAGAGCGAGAGCCAAAAAGATTTGCTTGTTCTTACAAGCCAGAGTGTACTTGCTAATGAGATCAAGAATTGAGCGTATTCTAAAAGTACCTGTATAGTACACACATATAATTCCTTCAAAGTCATGCTAACTTATGGGTATAACAGTGCCTTAGTACTCTTCTTAATTTCTGCTTTTCCATAGTTCATAACCATAATTTGTCTATGACATGCTTTTATTTAGCCTTTTTGTGGGCCAGAATCGTGAAACTGAATGGAGTTAAAAGCAGCTTGCAGAATATTATCACAAAATCATGTTATTTCTAATATTATTAATGAATCTTCACACCGGTTTCCCAGGCATAATAAAATAATGAAGCAGAGAGAATTGAATATCTTTGCTGTCTTTTCGAAGTTGGCAATCATTATTTGTCTAAGTTAGTCATTAGGATTGCTGTGTTTTCGTTTAAAAAGTAGCAGTTACTGCAATAATGTATCACATTACTGTTTAACAAACCAAAGGGATTAAGATGCTGCCATGAGAAAAAGTTCATAGGGGGTTAAATACATACTTTCAACCCTAAATAAAATGCTTTTAGATGAATAGTTAAAAGTCTGCGCTTTCGCAGTGAATAGTGCAAAAGGGACCATGGAGGACACTAACTGAGACAAAACTAAACAGTCAACCTGCTTGATATATATACATGTCTGTGTGTGTATATATATGTAATATATGTATATGTACATATATATGTATATATGTATGTGTATACATATATGTATATGTGTATATATGTATACATATATGTGTATATATGTATATGTGTATACATATATGTATATGTATATATGCATATGTGTATATGTGTATACATATATGTGTATATATGTATATGTGTATACATATATGTATATGTATATATGTATATGTGTATACATATATGTATATGTATATATGTATATGTGTATATGTGTATACATGTATGTATATGTATATATGTATATGTGTATACGTGTATACATATATGTCAAGCAGGTTGATATATATATGTATACATATATATGTATATGTAAATATGTGTGTGTGTGTGTATATATATATGTCTCCTGTTCTCTTATTCGTATAAAGAATGGTTTTTACTACTAATGACTAATTTCTTGTATTTGTATATTTGTTGATTCTAAGCTTTTTTATTAGTATTGTGACTGTGGATAATTCATTTTAACCTCTTGTTAACCACATGTAAGATGAGATTTAATATATTTTCTCTGTGTACTGTAAAAGACGGTGAGTGTGAAATCAAATAATATAATAAAATTATTTTATAAGCTGAGAGGCATCATGCATATGCTAGGTTATAGTATTACATATCCATGTATAACTAAAAGGACTTCAGTGTACTCTGATTCTAAAAGTTTGCATTCAAATGTAATTGATGAAATGAGGAGTGTGGTTCTATTTGAAAACCTGCCTCTGGACTTCTAATTTGACTGAAAATCAGTCTCTCATTATCCAATTCTCTGAATAATAGCCATGCCGAATAAAGAAAATCTACATTTTGCCCTATTGGTCAGAAGCTCTGTGCCCTAGACACTGTATTCTTTTCCTGTCAGTCTCCTTGTTAATAGCTCCATGTAAGCCACTGGGCTTCTTGTTCATAACAGGTTTATTCCCACTTTGGGAAGGGCTTTTAGTTGAGATTTCCTTATCTGGGAATGCTCTCAGGATTGTGACTTAACTTATTATTCCCGTACTTAGCTCCCTGCCACGGCTTTGGAGAAGCCTTCCATTGTCATTCAATCAAATTTTTCTCCCTTATTCCCCGCGGTCTCCTTTATCTTACTCACAGCACTTATCATTACCTGATATTACACATATGTATTTGTTTTTATTTACTTTTTTTGTTTTTGGCTTTTAAAAATCTTCTTTCTCACCAGAAGAGGTTTTAGAAGGTAGATAATTAAATATCCTTTTCTACTGTATTTCACAATGCTGAACAGTACATGGCACAAAAGGTGCACCATAAATAAGCATTGGGGGAAAGCCCAAAGAAAGGAAAGAAAAATGGAGGGAAGGAGAAAGAAAAGGAGGGAAGAAATGGAAGAAGAGAAGGGAAGAGGGAGGAGAAGAGGAAGGGAAGGGAAAACAGAAAGGAAGGGCAGAGAAAGAAAGAGAAGTAAAGAAGGGTGGATGGCCATTGGTTGCCATTGTTTTCTATCAGGCTAAAACATTGCCTCAATATTTGGAATTGATTTTCAGAACATTAAAAACTTAAACATGCACTATGACTTTTTAGACTGCCTTATATTTTGACTTATTTACTCATGTATCTAAATGAATACAGATTTATATATCTAAATATATATGCATGTATATAGCTATCCGTCTGTGTTTCTCTATTACTCTTGCCTTTCTGTGTGTGGTTGATACTTTCCAGTTTACTACATTAAAGCCAGTTGGGCAGACAGCTGCTGTGTATTTGCATTGCAGGTCAACAATGAACAGAATCTTGTACTGTGGTCGACACTTCTCCTTCCATAGCTATTTAATAGCGGGTGGTTTTTATTTTTATCATTGTTGCTTGTCTACACATCTTTCTATAAAACTAGCAGGCAGCACTATTGTAGCTGACCATGAAAATGGAATGTGATATTGATGATATTGTATAATTTAATGAAGCAATGAGATTCCATTTCTATTAAATTTACTAGATATATTCCATTCCAAGCACATTTTATTTTCATGGTAAATTAATAACTTGACTGCTTATAGATAGATCATAAACATTGCTATTTAGGTTTGAAATAATTAGCCTGGAGACCATGTCAGTAATGATTGCTATCCAGTGTTCCTACAGCTCTGTGCTTCTCTAGAGATGCAGGTTTTATTTCTGGGGATCAATCACTGCACTTAACTATTGTGGTCTAAATGCAACAAATAGTAAATCTTTAAAATATGTCCTCAATTACAGAAGTTGGGAGCCAGTTGAAAGCTGAAGGTAGTCCTCTTGTGTAATAAATCACTGGTCCCAATTATGGGTGGATCCCCTTACCTCTCACTACATACAGGAAATCATCTCTGAGTAGTCACTCTGCTTTTTATGTGGCATGTGTTAGCATATCATGCATCTCGTTTTGGGCACCATGACATTTTTGGCCTTCGTTCTTTTGATTGCTTTATTAGAACAACAAACATTTTATTTTCTAGACATCTTAACAATATCAAAGATGCTGTTAACTTGAAAATTTTAAAACAAAATCAGTTTCAAATTTTGGTTAGCTGTCTACTGTTATACTACGTATGTTTTGTTTCTTCAGTTTTCTGGAAGATCTAGAGTAAAGTAACTTTTAGTAACTTAAATAGTTTTATTCTAACTATATTGGTGGAAAAGTTATAGTAATAACCAGCATTATGTAAACTTTTTATATTCTTTACAATTTTAAATTGTGTATTTCTTTAAATGGTTGCCTTTTATTGAATGTTAAGATGTCAATAATTCTCTAATGATTTTTCCAGGAGGAATATTTTCTATGTGTATCTCTTTACACTAGCAACTAGTAATGCATTTTTATTTTTAAACTTTTTAATTTACCGAGAAGTGTTTGAGATAGTGCATACTTTCCATTGGGGTTCATTTTGTGGCATCGCTGAAAAATATAATTTTATACATGAAGACATTAAAAAAGTATTCTTGCAGATTGATGATTAGAGCCTAAATTTAATATTTTATTTATTGTCAATATTTTATTGAAGTCTACCAATGGAATTATATAATAAAATATAGATAGCTAACAGAATTTACATTTTTCCCCAAACCTCCATTCTGATTTATGAGACTATGTCATTTTAATATTCTTTCTATTGCTTCTCAAATGTGGTGTGCTCTATCTGTCTTATCTCTGTTCTTTATCCCAGAATCACATTTCCAATTGAGAGCCAAGTCAGTGATGTCTATCTACACTAGTGCAAATTTATGGGTCGACGGATTTCTTCAGCCTGTCAAAGACTATAATGACTCTACCAAATGTAAAAGCCGCTAGTCTCAATGGCAAACAGAATTTTATGTATGATTTAGGTGTTTACTTACTTACCAGAGACCAGTTGTATTTAGGTAGAATTTAATTTTGTCATATGAACTTTTCATCATTTAGTCATCCATATAAAAACTCAAAATTATAACTTCATTCTTCTTGCAGAACCGAAAGATGATTGTATTTAGCTTTTCATTTAGAATCTTTCATTCTAAACAGTTAATGATTCTTAATAGCTTGTCATTCTGCCAAAAAGGGCACTGAGAGAGATTATATAATTTCTATAGTCATCAATTGTGAGTCTTTTTATTGAGTGCATGAAAATAAAGTAGTAAAATCTGTGTTGTCAACAGAATGACAATATTAGCAAGTAGAGAATTTAAGAAACTTTAGTATAAAGTTGTAAAAAAGCAGGATACCACTGATAGCAGGCTTCTATTTTGGGGGATGGGAGTTAATTTTAATTGAATTTTATATATTTTTATTCTGCTTACCTGTGTTAAAAAAATGTTTGTTCTGTCCTTTGTCTTTAAGTTTCAATGGAAGAGAAACGTCATCCTTATCCTAGGTTGCTGATCTCCTTTTTCTCAGAGCATTTACTTTAGAAAATTTCTAAATGTCCATTCTTTCTCTGCCTCTTTGGGATATAAATCTTTTAAAAGGCTTCTTGCGAGTTTTAGAGTCCAAGAATATCTGTGTCAGGTACTTGGAACTGTGTGAAACAGGGCATCTCTTTCTCAGTTTCTGTAGGAGAGTAGGAGCCTAATTTTAGTGAGTCTTTGCTTTAAGACATTAAATTACTCCCTATTATGAAGATGAGAAAATAATTTACATTTTCTTTTCGTAAAGCCAATTAGCAAACATAGATGGTCTAAGATCCCCAGACCTCAGTCTTAAAAACTTGCTGGTCCTTTGCGTTAGTGGAGTTGAACTCAGGCTGAGTATGGCCTTTCTTTTCTATTGCAATAACTTTTAATAAAGTCTCCCTTGCCTATTTAACTTTGCCCAATGCAATTTTTGCTTTGATACAGTATAAACTGTTTTATTTCCAAATAATAGCCCTTATCTTCTTCTACCAAGATTACAGACTTTCTCTTAATGAACACTCACTTTTTAAAAACATTTTATTGGGCTGGGAATGGTGGCTCAACCTTGTAATCCCAATATTTTGGAAGGCTGAGGCAGGCATATCACCTCAGATTAGGAGTTCAAGATTAGCCTGACCAACATGGTGAAACCCCGTCCCTATTAAAAATACAAAAATTAGCCAGGTGTGGTGGTGTATAGCTGTAATCCCAGCTACTCAGGAAGCTGAGGTAGAAGAATCACTTGAACTCAGGAGGCAGATTTTGCAGTGAGCCAAAATCATGCCATTGAACTCCAGCCTGGGCAACAGAGTGAGACTCTGTCTTGAAAAATAAAAATAAAAATAAATAAAAACATTTTATTAATTGGCTTCCCTATTCCATATTGATAACCATTACTCCTTAATATTAAATCACAGCCCTTTAAATTTTATATTGTTTCTGATACGTTAGTTCTTCAGTCATCTCTTAACTCGACTCTTAAATGTTGGTGATTTCCATATACTCTTTGTCTGTTTTCTCTATATCTTTCTTTGATTAATTTCAAATACATTTCAACTTCCAAGTATGTGTTTATGATTCTGAAATATTTCCCAGGCTATATTCCTCTTGAGTTGCTAGATCAGATTTTTTCCTGCTTTTCCACCTCGATGCTTCAGGAGCATCTAAGAACCTTAATTTATCTTAGAACCCTACTTTACAGCTTTTTCAATATTTTCTTACTGGATGAGTGCACAGCTCTCAACATGAGTGGCCAAGCCAATAACCTGGCCATTAACCCACAGCACATTTATTAACTTATTTTTTCTACTACAAAAGTCCTAGTCAGTTTTGTGGAATAAAATAATATATGGCTAATATTTTATAAAATCTTGGTGGTTTATAACTGATTTTATATCTTCTCTTTGAATGATGAATAGGGAGTATAGCCAGGTGAGTATGGTGTGAAAAAGCAGTCCAAAGAAGGAGAAGCTGATTGCTTGGTATTGATTAGTTGTTTTTTGAAACATTGAGTCTAGCTTAAAGTACCACAATGATCAGTTTATAAAAACGTGTCAGTTTTCATAGAAATTGCATTGAATCTGTAGAGTGCTTTGGGCAGTATGGTAATCCTTGTCAAAATACCAATAGTATTTTGTACAGCATTAAAAACATTTTCTAAAATTCATATGGAGCCAAAAAAAAAAAAAAAAGAGAGAATGTCCACATAGAGTAACCCTGAACAAAAAGAACAAAGCTGGAGAATCACACTACCTATTTCAAAATATCTTACAAAGTTATAGTAACCAAAGTAAGCATGCTTTTGGTATAAAAACAGACGTATAGGCCAATGGAGCAGATTAGAGAGTTTAGAAATAAATCCAAGTCTTTACAGCCAACTGATTTTTGATAAAGGAGCCAAAAACATACACTGAGAAAATTTCACCCTCTTCAATAAATGGTGCTGAGAAAATTGGGTATCTACACGCAGAAGAAGGAAACCAGAGGCGTATCTCTCCTTATATACAAAAATTAAGTGAAGATGGACTAAAGACGTAAACAAAAACCCAAAACTATAAAACTGCCAGAAAAAATCATAGGAGTAACACTGCCAAGATATTGAGCTAGGTAAAGATTCCAAGGCTAAGACCTCAAAAGCACAGAAAACTATAACAAAAATAGACAATTTGGACTATATTAAACTGAAAGCTTATACAAAGCAAAGAAAACAATCAACAGAGTAAATAGACAAACTGTGGAATGGCAGACAATATTTACAAACTACTCAGCTGACAATGGAGGAATATCCAAAATATACAAGGAACTCAAAAAAAAGTTCCATTAAAGTGTTGGCTAAGGACATGAATAGATACTTCTCCAAAGAAGACATACAAATGGCCAACAGTTATATGAACAAATGCCCAACATCACTAATCATTAGGAGAATGCATATGAAAACCACAATGAAATATACTCCAGTTAGAATGGTAATTACCACAAAGACAAAAACAAAACAAAGTAAAACAGGTGCTGATGTGGATGTGGAGAAAGAACTGGTATACACTGCTGATGGGAATATATATTAGTACAAACATTATGGAAAACAGTACGGAGCTTTCTCAAAAGACTAGAAATAGAACTGCTATACCACCCAGCCGTCCCACTACTGGGTATTATCCAAATGAAATCGGTATATCAAAAGGATACCTGCACTAGAATGTTTGTTGTAACGCTATTCCGTAGCAGAGATATGGAAACAATCTACGTGCCTATCAATGGATGAATGGATAAGAAAAATGTGGTATATATGCACATTGGAGTATCATTTGGCCATAAAAGAAAATGTCATTTGCAGAAATATGGATGGAATTGGAGGTCATTATGTTCAGCAAAATAAACCAGGCACAGAAAGGCAGATACTACATGTTCTTACTCATATGTGGGAGCTAAAAAAAAACCAGTTCATCTCACAGGTTCAACTTGGTGTTTGAAAAAACAATGAAAAATGTTGATCTCATGGATATAGAGAATAGATTGAAAGATGCTAGAGGGAAAAGTGTGTGGGTCAAAGGGGAGGGGTTGGTTAGTGGGTATAATTATACTCTTAGAAGAAACAAGCCCCAATATTTGATAGCAGAGTAGGGTGACTACAAGTAGCAACAGTGTATTGTAGATTTCAAAGCAGTTACCAACACAGAGAAATGATAAATTCCTAAGATGATGAATACTATAATATCCCGACTTGATCATCACATATTATATGCAAGTAATAAATACTCACATGTACTCCATACATTTGTAAAATATTTTTTTTATCAATTAAAAATAGTTTATTGATGGGTGCAGTATATTCTAAACTAGTGTAAGCTTTTTCTGTAAATACCCAGATAATAAGTATTTTATAGTTCGAGAGCCAAAAGGCAAAACTAAGGATATGACTTAGGTCCTTATATAATAATTTCAAATGCAATTATATAATCACCAGTCACATAAAAACAGAGAGGAGCCAGATTTAACCCGTAGGCTGTAGTTTGCAAGCCTGTGCTCTGTAACATATTAAAAACGAAAGTTTCATATTCATGTTGTGATGAGCCTAAAACTTAAAAAAATTTAATCCCCAGATCATATGTAACCCTGTGTATGCGTGTGTGTGTTTGTGTGTGTGTGTTTAGAGTTTTTTCCTTGGACATATAATTTTAATATCCTGGGCTTAATTTTTAGTCTTCTCAGTGGCATAATTTATTGGTAGATATGATTGCTAAAGGATTAAGTAAATTATTTAATTGCATTTTTATTGCAATTGCTTGTGAGCAATAGTTAGATGGAAATGAGATCAACCGTATTCATTTCTTGTCATGAAGAGAAGGTAATAGTAATCTAGCTGGTATATGCTAGAAAAAAATTGTCATATTTGCACTTATCACATAATCTGCCCTTATTTATGATGTGAATGTCATGCAGAAAAGATATGTCATCTGTTAATTTACTCCTACATGCAGAGAATTCAGACTTGATTAATTTTCTAGAGTTAATGAGTCTCTATTGTAAGGATATCTTGAGGAGCAAAGGAGACTGAAAGCTGTCTCATCAGCAGGGCATGCACAACTCAGGAAGAGTTGAACCTTTGTTTATCATGATTAAGAATAAATCAGTAGCTGTTGCATTCTTCAGTAGCTCTGGTGACCGAGTGGAGGTTTGGGTTCTGCCCTGATTTGTCTACTTTTTGTTTTCTTTCCACCTGTCCTGCCTGCTTCTTCCTACTCTTCTTTTCTCTCTTCACTCTGATCAGTGTTGTAACTTCACTCCTCAGAGATGTTGCCTACTTTCTTTGCGAATGTGTGCTTGGCATTTGTTTTGTTTTTTGTTTTAATTGCTAACCTGGAAACTCATAAGTGATATCTAATCAAAAAGATAGACTTTCTTCCCATATGCTAAGAACTTCGGGTCTGTTTGGAATGTTTGACCTAATCCCTCCTCTCCCGACCATGTGTGTTGGATTGTCAAAGTTTGCAACCTGAATCACTATCATTTAAATAAGAGGATAGTCATTATTATAACTGAAAGAGCGTATTATGACTTGAACATTGTTCCCACCAAGGGAAAACTAGGTCTGATTTTTAGGCTTAAAAGACACTCATAGCTTTCCCTAGAATTGGTTTTTTTTTTTTTTTTTTTTTCCCTCCTTTTACTACTGTTTGATTGTTGCATGTCTACTATTTAGTCCAAAAGCAAACATACAGGTTGGGCCCATAATTCCTGACCCTGTGAATTATACAATTTTATTAGATCCAGTTTATTTTTTTTGAGTGATCATTAAAAATGGCTTTTGTTCATTTAATCATAGATCAATTCAAGCATATCACATGGTTGGTCCAATAATCCCTCTTACGTAACACGACAATGGCTGGACTCAAGGGAGATGTAAAAAACAAGATTTAGCTGTTGTCACTTATAGCACTGTTGACCTATTGGAACAGGAAGTTAACATTTTTTTCTCTCTTCATTTGTTTTGAGACGAAGTCTTGCACTGTCTCCCTGGCTGGAGTGCCATGGCGCTATCTCAGCTGACTGCAACCTCCACTTCCTGGTGTTCATACAATTCTCCTGCCTCAGCCTCCCGAGTAGCTGGGATTACAGGTGCACACCACCACGCCTGGCTAATTTTTTTTGTAGTTTTAGTAGAGGTGGGGTTTCAGTATATTGGCCAGGCTAGTCTCGAACTTTTGTCCTCATGATCCACCTGCCTCGGCCTCCCAAAGTGCAAGGATTACAGGCGTGAGCCACGTGCCTGGCCTAAATTTTCTTGTATTATTCAAAGAACAGAAAGACATTAAATGATTATTACATAGTCCTAAATTTATAGGTGACACAAAAATTAAGGAATTAGAAGATTAAGCAAAATATAAAGATAATAGAAGTCACAGCAAACAAGAGAAAGCAGTCACAGTTTAGCTAAAGCTGATGGAGATTTTGAAAGAATGGTAGCCCACAGTTTCTATGTCATTTGATTTTTGTCAATTTTAGCTAAAAATCCAAAATCATTACAAAATTATATGAAATATATTGTGTTTCCCTCCTACCCCCAGTTTGCATATTGATGTCTTTGTCCCCATTACCTCAGCCTGTGACCTTATTTGGAGACAAGATCTTTACAGAGGAAATAAAATTAAAGTAAGTTCATTAAAGTGGGCCCTAATCCAATATGACTGGTCTCTAAACATCTTTCTTTTGACTGTCTAGGTTCCAAAACTGTGATGCAATATGTTTCTGTTGTTTAAGCCATACAGTTTGTGGTACTTCTTTACAACAGTTGTAGCAAACGAATACTCAACCTATTGAATTATAAGTGAAAAGTTTACATCAAACATATCTTCCTCCTTTCTCCTTCAGTTTCAGAATTACAGATAATTTTTTCGAGAATTACAGATAATTTAAAAAAATTACCGTCAAAGGCAAGGAGCAAGGTACACTTGTTATTCTAGGCATTCAGAATGATAATTGAACATTTGGGGATATATGTATGTCTTTGAGATTTGTTTCAACCACTATTACTTGATATTAAACCTTGCTAATGATTGCTAATCCTTCCTGTATGTCTCAAATTTAATTTACCAAAAAGCAAAGATTCTGTTTGTGGAAAGATCATCATAGTGGGTGAAACATTTGTATTTTATCAAAGTTTAATTACTTTTGAAAATCAGACCATCTTAATGGCCTGATGCCAATCTCCAGTCCAGCATTTTTAACCAAGGGAGAGTATGAAGACCAGTAACTGTGTGTAATAATTCACCATTGGTTATAAATATAGCATCTAACCTAACTTTCCTAGATTACTCTGCACAATTACTCAATTCACTGATAAATACAGGTCAGATTCAGGCCAAATGAGATATGTTTGCAGATTTAAAATCTTTACTCGGAGGAGAGAGATCCAAGATGGCCGATTAACAACAGCTCAGGATTGTAGCTCCCAGTGAAAGCGCAGAGAGCGAGTGGACGCCGCACTTTCAGACGAATTTTTGTTGCCCACAGACTAGGAGATTCCCGGCGGAGGAGCC
>CAUYLG010022105.1:0-43330 GCA_963573385.1 Cacajao melanocephalus
AAAAGTGCTGCGCTGCGCCGGGGCGCCGGCAAAACAGCTGCGCTGGCCAAAAGAGTCGCGCTGGAGACCTGTGTGGCTCCTCCGCCGGGAATCTCCCAGTCTGTGGGCAACAGAAGTTTGTCTGAAAGTGTGGCGTCCACTTGCTCTCTGCGCTTTCACTGGGAGCTACAATACTGAGCTGTTGTTAATCGGCCATCTTGGATCTCTCTTCTCTCCTGGGTTCTTATAAGGGAGGATTTCAACTCTTAGATTTTGTCTGCTGTGGGTGCCAGAGGATAATTGCTGTGGGAAAGGGCAATTTTGGGTGGAAGGAAGGGGATATCTCTGGGCCCCAGTGTTTTGTGGATTGTGTGAGGCACCTGTGAGGCCTTGGAAAAATGATGGGCTCAATCACAACAGCGTGGGCCTGGCCTGAGCTGACACTGCTGCCTGAGTCTTTAACACATTTATTCTTTTCTTCACAAAGAACGTTAAAAGGAGGCCTTTCAGCATCAGGTTATATGAAGGACAAGCGAAATTAGGATGAATATGGGTCATCTTCCTGGAGTATGAATTTGATGTGAACATTGGTGGGGAATAGCACCCCCAGCTATGATTATATTAAAACAAATATACACATAAGAGTAAAATGCTGAATTTGCAGATATATATTTAAGGAAATAGGGAGCCCAGAGAGAAATTTTGAGTTTCAGAGGCATATTTAGGCAATGCTCTCAGACCCTTGGAATTCATGTTCTTTCCTCTGCCCTGTCACTTTGTCTACATTCTACGAATGAGAAAAACAGGGTCTGAAGGGGTGCGTCAGCAACTTGCCTAAGTGATAACACAGAACAAGGAGGTAAGGGTGGGACCGGAACCAGCATTGCTGGGCTCTGCATTCAGTATGTTATCTGCTACACAGTGAATCGAGAGTTTCATGCTTCAGTATTTTGATTTCAGTAGTGCCATGGAAATAACCAAATCTCACCTGTCTGAATAGTCTTTGGGCACAGCCCCATGTTTCAAATCAATCATGTCTAGTGGGAGGTAATGTGGGGCAGTGGAAAGAGTTAGGGGCTGAAAGTCAAGAGACTGGAATTTATCTTTGACCAGTTCTTTCGATAATAAAACTCTATGACTTTAGGCAAATGGTTTAACGCTCTGGGTTTACCGTCCCTATCTGTAACATGTGGTAGCTACACAAGATATTGCCTAACAGCCTGGCCTTCTATGATGTGGGACCACTACTTGCCTTTCTAGAACCTTCAGACCTGTAGATGGGCTCTTCTTGGACATTCTGGAGTCTTTGGGGGAAAGGGAAGTCTGCAGCTCAGTTGGCCACCTCTGCATAACAAATACTGAGAGCACTGCAAGTGGAGCCTAGACAGGGTCTGGAAAATCAGCCTTCTTCAGGATCCTTCCAGTCTTTGCTACGGATCATCTGCCTAGGAGGTTTGAAGCTACTCAAGTGGCTCAAGGAAAAGATGTTGTGAGCATGCACCAGGTTATGAGATTGGAAGAGCTGTCTGCTCCTGGGCTGAGGCCAGTACCCAAAGCTGTCCACATCTCCCAGGGATGGCAGTGGCTTTCTTCTTTACTGCTTTCTCTCTCCTCTCATCTTGATTGGATTCCTCTGCCTGTACACAGTCAACTTGGCTACCAGCTAAAGTGGGAGTAACTCACAGCCCCTGAGTCCCCTCCAGAGAAGGCTGTCAACAGGGCTGGCTTTTGAGCTGGGGAAGGTGGGGTGGTCTCACCATCCCATATGTAGATTTCACTTAATCTCCCTGCTTTCAGGACAGTGCTTCACCTTTACCTTCCTCTGTGCCAGATATTGTTTATCCTGGGTCTCTCTGCATAAATTTCTCCAGAGATGAAATCATCTATAGCCTACTAGGATAGGCAGTGCAGGGATGGCAGGAGTACTGGGGTAGGAATACTTCTTATAGACTTCTGCCCTATCTTCCTGTTTTCAGCCCCATTTCTCACCCTGGCTCCAATGCATGAGGCTTTGTGGGGTCAGTGGTTGGAGCCAGCTTGCTTCTTGCTAACATTTCTCTTTGCATTCACTTTGGTTTCACTCAGTCCACCTTGGTAAGTTGGTTATCATTATCCAGCTTCTTACCTCTTCCAATAATTATTGACTACTCTTGTCCTCTGTCATATTCATGCCATTTGCTTGTGGGCTCACTCTTTTTATTTTTAACAAAATTTCATTACTTTTACTTTAGTGGGTGTCAGGATGGAACGGACGTACCGCACGTGTTTACACCCCCATGCTTCATTAGAAGTCCTAGTCACTGTTCAACACGTTCTCTCGGCTCCATAAGTCCTATGAAGCTGTTCTTGCCAAGGACACCACCATCTCCATGTTGCCAAATCTTGTGGTCACTTTGCTGTCTGTCTTCATAATACTCAATCTCTCAGCAGCATTCCACACACTTGACCACTCCCTTGTTGAAAAACTTGCTTCTTTTGACCTTCATAACACATGCTTCTGATTTGTCTGCTACATCCACTGGGCATGCTTCACCCTCTTTTGCTATATCTTCCTCTTCTGGGAATTCCCATGGAGTCTTTCTTTGATCCTCTTCTTTTCTCTATCTATACACTTTCCCTAGTTGATCTCATCTAGTCCTAGGGCTTTAAATACCTTCTATATATCAATGATTCCCACATATTTATTTTCAGCCTCGATAGCTTCCCTGAATCTCAACTACCTACTCCTCCTGGACATCTCCATTTGGATTCCTAGCATCTTAACTGGATAAACCTGAATGCTTGATTTTCACCTCCAAACCAGTTCCTTCTAAGTATTTCCCATCAAAGTCATGCTCATACACTGAGTGGCTGAAGGCCAAAACTCAGGATCATGCTTTCCTTCTCCTTTCCCATTTACTGTATTAGCAAGCCCTGTCTGTGCCTCCATGATATATCATTAGTGAGTTTCCATTGTCACTGCTGACTGCTCCTGTCAAGGCCACCATCATGTCTTGCCTGGGCTATTCCAATTGCCTCCTGAGTGGCTTCTCTGCTTCCACCATGGCCCTCCAAGGACCTACCTTCCATACAGTAGCCAAACGATTCCATTAAACACTTCTATCAGGTTATGCCACTCCTTTGTTTAAAATTTTCCAGTGATTTCCTGTTGCCCTTAAAATAAATTTTACACTTCTTACCAAGGCCTCTGTTCCTCTGCAAAGTCTCTCTTTTCTTTTTAGAGATGAAGTCTCACTCTGTTGCCCAGGCTGGGGTGCAGCAGCTTCATCACGTTTTACTGCAGCCTCAAACTCCCAGGCCCAAGTAATCCTTCTGTCTCAGCCTCCCAAGTAACTAAGACAACAGGCATGAAGCACCTCGCCTGGCTAATTTTAATTTTTTAAAAAGGGTATTGGGTCTTACTATATTGCCCAGGCTGGTCTTGAACTCCTGGCCTCCCAGTGTTGGGATTATGAGTGTGAGCCACTGTGCCCAGCCTAAACTCCTCTTTTTTTTTTTTTTTTTTTTTAAATGCAGGCTTCAGTCACTCTGGCCTTTCTGCTCCTCTCCGATTCCTGCCCCAGGACCTTTACACTTGCTCTTCCTTCTGCCCAAGAAGGAAGACTGCAGCCACAACTCCACATCACACAGGTGCAAGCTCATACATTCTCAGAGAGGCTCTTTTAGTCTATTTTACTAAAGTAGGCACCCCTTCTCCCAAATCATTTGCTAGACCAGTAGTTCCCCACCTTTTTTGGCACCAGGGATTGGTTTGGTGGAAGACACTTTTTCCAGGGATGGTTTTGGGATGAAACTGTTCCACCTCAGATAATTACGCACTAGATTCTCACAAGAAGCGTACAACCTAGATCCCTCACATGCGCAGTTCACAATAGGGTTTGCACTCCTATGAGACTCTAATGCCACCACTGATTTAAGAGGAGGTGAAGCTCTGGTTCTGATGTGAGCGATGGGGAGAGGCTGTAAATGCAAATGAAGCTTCACTTGCTTACTGGCCCATGGCTCACCTCCTGCTGGGCAGCCTAGTTCCTAATAGGTCATGGGCGGGTACTGGTTCATGGCCCTGGGGACCCTACTCTAGAACATCACTTTGTTTTGCTTCATTATCCAAAATTATTTTGTTTATTTATTTGTTTACTTGCATACCAGCTAACTCTCCCCATTAAAAAATGGACTCTGTGAGAAAGGGTCCTTGTCTGTATTGCTCATTTTTAATATCTTTATCTACCACAGTGCTTGGAATACAATAGGTGCTCAATACATACCTGTACAATAAATGAATTAATGACCAGTTAAGCTAAAGGGACTAGGAGCAGAGACAGCTCCCAGAGAGGAGGATGTGGGTAGAACAGGCATTCCCCAGAGTGTCTCTTGAACTTTTGCTTCATTCTAGGCCAGAGTATGACACAGTCTTCCAATTTCATAAAGGGTCAGCGAGCAGAAATTGAAGGGAAAAGTGAGGGCAGGGGCAGTGGAAGCGGGTAGCGTGGCACGGCTCAGTGAAAGTGCAGTAAGTGTTGCTCTGCAAAGATTTTGCTCCGTTCTTTTGTCCCAAGCGGCACAGCTTTTCCATTGTGACACTCTGTAACTTCCCGTACAATGTTGTTTTTACAGCCTTTGGGTAATTTTCCACATGGTCAGCCAGCTCCATCAAGAGCAATGGTGAGGAGTGGGACTCAGAATGGCTGGGAGGGCCCTGAGACCATCAGACAGGGAAGATGCGTGTCATTTGCATCCAGCACTGTCTCCCAGCTGCCCTTTGTGAAGGAGGCTGCTGGACTGTGACATACAGGATGTTCCTGTGTAGTTCTTTCTAAAGAAGCATATTTTTCCTCCATGTTAAAACTAAAATCTGTGGCCTTTAGCTCAGAGCAGATGTTAAGAGCACATTCTCTCTAAGAGTTTGGGCTGAAGTGTGGGCAGTGGCTACTTATCACAATTTCCTTTCCTTTGTGTTTCTCTGTGGTTATTGAAGTTTTTGCCTTGGCGGAAAACAACAAAAACAAAAATTGCAACGTGTTTATGAACAAAGAAGAGAGATAAAACTTTAACCTCTAGAAGAGAGGAAAGAGGGGAGCAAGGTGCCTGAAAATATTTCCTTTAGGAGTGACTGGAGGCTCCAGGGAAATCACAGCACTCCTGTGGAATTTTTACAGAACTAAGGAAGGCTGGAGTCAGCCAAACTTTTGAAACCTCAGCATCCTAAACCCCAGCTGTGCTGCCCTCAGAAGAGTACCAGCCGGTGGAGCCCTGGAGACGGTTTCCCCAGGACCTCCCACCTCCCTCCTGATGTGCCTGCATTCCTGGAGCTGTCATCACCTCTTCTTTAGCTCCTTAGAAAAGAGGCGGCAGGAGAAAAATGCTCAGTCATCTTGCAGACTTGGCGTCTCTCAGCCACACATTCTTATTAACTTAGTGGCACAGTCAGCTGGCAGTTTCCGAGGTCATGTTCTCAGTGACTGGAGTTCTTGCAGTTTCTTGGACTCCTTCATGTCTCACCCAGTCCTAAGTCCAGTCCTCGCTTCTTAATTAATTCATGTCCTTGTGTAATATGTGGCACACCCACATAGCCATGAGGCATATTCAGGCTATGTTTTGTAATGCTCTGGCTGGTTCTACACTTGCTAAGGGGGCAAGGACAGCAGTTACCTGGTTGGGTTAATTTGGGCAGCAGGACCTACACAGTGACTACCTGCTGGAATCCACCTGGCCTAGGCATCTCTCTTGCTCCCTCTTTTTTTAAAAAAAACAAGTGTTTCATATTACCATATTCAGAGAGGGGTTTTGTTTCCTCCTGAACTCACAGAGGTCAGTCCAGAATGACTGTACTGACACTAGGAGATGAGAACTATACAAGTGGAATTAAGCAAATGTATAAACACAAAATCATCACCAAAATGGTGAAGTGCTGTTCAGTTACCGATGCCAGTCCCTCTTCTCTAGGGGACTCTGGCAGCTGTAGCCAGATGTGGCCAGGAGGTCATCTCTGTCCTAATTCTGTTAGCATCCTCTTCATTTATAGTCTGGTTTTGCTTCTGGAGGCTGCAGTGAGCTGAGATTGTGCCACTGCACTCTAGCCTGGGCAAGACAGAGTGAGACTCTGTCTCAAAAAAAAAATGGGTCTCAATATCAATAGTGAGGAATTCTCAGTCTCTCCATCAGCAGGTGCTGAAAGCTCACAGTGAAGGAGAAAATTTTCAATAGCTATTTTTTTTTAAGAGATGGGGTCTTGTTCTGTCACCCAGGCCAGAGTGCAGTAGTGTGGTGATCACGGCTCACTGCAGCTTTGACCTCCCTGGGTCAAGTGATCTTCCTGCCTCAGCCTCCCAAGCAGCTAGGACTACAGGTGTGTGCCACCACACCCAGGTCATTTAAAATATTTTATAGACATCTCACTATGTTGCCCAGGCTGGTCTCAAACTCCTAGTCTCAAGCGATCCCTCCATCTTAGCCTCCTGAGTTGCTGGGATTATAGGCATGAGCCACTGCTCCTGGCCCAGTAGCCATGTTTTTGAGGAGGTTTATTTTTTATTCAGTATGTTTGGCTCTGCATGGGTTCCTTAAGATACCAGGGACTGCCTTTGGTTCACAAAGCCAGCATGACAGTAAAATGGTCTCAATATCCTTTGGTTGATAGCTCTGGACCTGAACCTCACCTGACAGCTCCACACACTGTGTTCCAGCTTGTTCCTAATCCTGCCAGTTCCTGACCTGGCATCGTTCCATGTTTGGCTTTACCTTGTCTTTTGCACCTGACATTTGGTCCATGCTGCTGGCTCTATTCCACCTATGACAACTAGAATAAAAACTCTTTCCAGTCTTGTTTCTAAAGCTCTTCCTTGGCCCAGATCCCTCTAGGTGGCTTCTGCCAGCCTTGTCCCATTGAGGAACATGGCATAGACACCTGTGAGGGTCACTGCCTGCTTCCAGCTGTGCCAGGATTGGCTTCTCCTCAGTTGTGCCTCATGCTGGGCCATGTCATGGGAGCAGGCTGGTCAGCAGGGGTGGATGCTGACCTACAAAGGGCTCCTTACTGCCAAAAGTCATTGACTCCCCATCCTTCTGGTCTCCTACCATTAAACATCTGTAGCCACCTGGGGTTTTGACTTTTAACTATTTCTTGACCACAAACCTTCATTATTACCTTCCGGAGAGCACCCTTTTAATAACAAATGTAATAGTTATTATATTTCTTCAATGATTTACAGTTAACAGGGCACTTTTATTATATTCACATGTATTATCTCATTGCCATACTTTCTTCTTTTTTTTAACAAACATAAAATAATTTTAACAGATACAATAAAACTTAAAACATAGCAAAAGTACCACATACAATGTTATATTACCATTTAATATATAACATGGAAACATACTGCAAAATAAGAAATACAAAACCAAAAACTAGATATGATTTTATTTGTTATGATGGGTGCACTTGCCTGTTTACAAGTTCATTCCAGTCTGGAACACAGGAAGATCGTGCTACCCACGTAGCTGCTGCCGTATTCAACCCATTTCTTTCCTTTGCTTTTAACTGAGTTAAGATAGAAAACCCTAGTTCACACAAACTAGTTGTTGTAGATGGTAGTAACAGCAGGACACTCTTTCTTCTTAACAAAGGAAAGTCTTCCTTTAATCCAAAATGCTGATAAACTTAAGGTCTCATAATTGTTCTTCAGTGTATATGAAGAAGCAAGCTGAGATAATTCATTCTCTTCTTCAGGCACCAAGTTAAACCCAGTTATTGATTCAGTGTTTTGAAAAGCAAATGGATCTTTTACCCAACGATTTTCCATTAATATTTCAAATTTTTCTTCTGGAAAGCAATGGTTAAAAGTTTGAGATAAAGAAGCGAGAATCAAAAATATCTTTAATTTTATTTCTTTCAAAATGTTTTCATTAATAATATTCTCTTCAATATGTTGCAAAAATCTTGGAAACATGTAGTAACTAGGACAATTTTTTAAGTTTGGCTTACCATAGCAATAATGTTTTCAAAATCCCTGGATATGTTTGACATGCTGGAATACATCACTATTTTTCCCCTGTAGTTTTAAACTCAGTTCATTAAGAATTCAAAAAATATCAGTTAAATATGCCAATTTTGTTATCCAATGTCCTGTTCAAAAATATTTGCCAAATGAGATTTTTTTAATGAAAAAAAAAGTAAATCTGGTTCCTGAGCTCATAAACCCTGCTTATTATTTTCCCTTGAGACAACCAACAAACTTTGGTATGATATAGAAAGTGGGTACAATTAGTTCCAATCTCTGAACAAAATGTTTCAAGAACGTGGCTATTCAGTGAGCTTCCTTTAATAAAACTGACAACTTTCACTGCATTTTTCAATACTTGAGATTCTGTGGAATTTCTCTGGATGCTAAACCTTCATGATGTATAAAGCACTGATTCCACACAGTACAACTATTAGTCACTTCTAGTAATTTTTTAATTATGTTTTCCTGCTATGTTTTCCAGTTACATTTGCTGTGCCATCACCTGCAATTCCTTTGCAATTTTTCCAGTTTAATTTATATTGACTATGTGCCTTTCTAATTCTGTAAAAATATCTAATCCACTTGGGTGTGAGGTTAAATTTAAAAACACAAAAACCCTCCATAAAATCATCTTTCCATGCATATCTGACAGGAACTAAATGTGTTGTGCAGCTTCCAATATCAGTGCTTTCATCACACTGGATTGCAAAATCTATACCAGACTGTTAGCAAGTAATAAGCATTATTTCTAAATGTTCTGCAATAGTACAAATGCGAAGAGATATTGTGTTATCATTAGGTATAGTTTTTAATGTATCAGCTGATTCCTCATAAAAAATCATACGTGTTGTATCCAAACATGCTGGAAGAATAATTTTTTCAGCAGCTATATTAGCTATGTTCTCTTTTGCCATGGTATGCAACTAAATATGATAATAAGGCTTTCTCACTAACAGTAGTAGAACAACTAACAAATTGTGTTGATAATTTTATGTCTTTTTTCTTTCTTTGAAAATATTCAAGAGGCTTATCAATAAGTTCAGCATGCTGAGTTTCTAAGTGCATTTTTAATTTAGGTTGTAAGCTTTCATTTGGAAGAATATTATTATAAATAATACATTGAGGCCTGTCATTTTCAACAGGTTTTTCACATTTGGTAAAGCCATATTTTAAGTAATCTTCATAATAATGTTTTGCACTTAATTTTTTTCTTTTTGAAATGTGGCTCAAATGAAGTTGAAGTTTGCAGATTAGAGTCTGTATTTTTCTCAGTATTGTCACTATTTACACTTCTAAATTCAACAGGTGAACTTGAACATGCTTCTGTGTATTTCATTTCACTATTCCTCTTTTGTTTAGTAAATAAATGATGCATTTTAATAGCAATTTGCTCTAGTTTGATTAAAATGGTATAATTGCCACTAATTCAAAAAAGAAGAAACAAATGCATATACATATAGTCTAAATTACATCTTTTCAAAATTACACTCAAGGTTTGCAATTGAATCTCAGTTGAGTATCTCTTGTTGCAAGTCATTGTAATATAAACAACATTAACTTTGCTATTATGAAAACCAAGCAAGACACCCAAGAGCAAATGACTGAAGACCATTTCTTAGCCAATATACATTCTATTCGTCACATCCCCCTCATCAAATACCTTCCTCACATATTGAAATCGACCACAGTATTCCTTACAATGTGCACAATTCAGGCAAAAGATCCATGCAAAGCACTTTGGTATTTTACATTTTTTAAAAGTTCATTGTGACCCACAGAATTGATTTCATGGGTCACACATATAGTATGAAAAATACTGATAGAGAGACATGTTGTGCCCTTTGCTATGTTGCTGCCTTGAGTAAGTCAGCTTGATGATGAAAGAGACTAGCCAATCTGCTAGACTGTTGGCTTGTATAAGAATATCTTGAAGTGGTAGGAATGCATCTTAAATTATCATTCCAGATACTTTTTAATGGGAAGAGTTTTTAAGAGTGGCAGCTATGGTCTGACCTATTGAGGAGCCAATGAGGTTTTCCATGGCCAGGTCAAGTATCAGGTTGGAGCTGATGATATATGTTTATGGCGCTTTCCTGGAATGTATCCTTGACCTTCAGCTCAGCTGCTGTGACCCAGTGAGGCCCAGGACCCAAGCCTCACATCTCTCCAGTGGATCTGCAGTTCAGCTTGCCCCTCATTCCCTCAAAACACCACTTCCCCATACTGTCTTCTAACTTCTTTGGCAAAGAAGACTCAAAACCAGCTTATCCATTAGGCACATTAGGGATCAGGGCCTATAAAAAAGTATTAATTTTAATTTCTTTTAAAAACAGAAAAAAAGAATATAAAATATATAACAATGAAACCAAACTGGATTATATTTGTCTTTATACTCACAAATTAATAAAATATAATTTTTTTTTGAGACAAAGTCTCACTCTGTCACCAGGCTGGAGTGCAGTGGTATGATCTCAGCTCACTGCAACCTTCACTTCTCGGGTTCCAGTGATTCTCCTACCTCAGCCTCCCAAGCAGCTGGGACTACAGGCGCACACCACCACACCCAGCTAATTTTTGTATTTTTAGTAGAGATGGGGTTTCATCATGTTGGTCAGGCTGGTCTCTATCTCTTGACCTCATGATCCACCCGCCTTGGCTTCCCAAAGTGCTGGGATTACAGGCGTGAACCACTGTGCCTGCCCAATAAAATATAATATTAAGTATTATTTTACGGAGGAAGGAGCTTAGGAAGACAAAAGTAGTGGGGGCTCATGAAAGCCATAAATAATGTGGCCCTGATAGGACCCATTGGCCATTTTGGTGCATTGACTTGCTGTGTAAATTTGGATACGTTTCTTAACATATGAGTTTTTTTTTCTGCCAGAAAAATGGGAAGAAAAATTTCCATACCTGCTGTTCCCAGCGCTTTTGTTAAAACAAGGGAAATAACTCTGACAGTGCCTAAACTTTTCATAAGACATGCCTATATAACAGATGGGAGTATTTCAGTTGTACATAACAGGTATCCATCTCAAATCAACACAGAAAGAAAGGGAATATATTGGCACTCATAACTGAAAACTCTAGGTTTCAGCTTTAAGTGTAGCTGGCTCAGGAAACCCCAAAATTTTGCCAGGAATCTGTTTCTTTCTTTTCCTCTCTTGTGGGCCTGCTTATGTCTATGACGAATTTCTTTCCTAGCACATTTTTCCCACATGTTGAAAGAGTCTTAAAGACTCCAGGTTTTCAGAATTTTTAGGCTTGTGACCTCAGAAGACAAGACTCCTCCTAGAGACCCACCCTGTTCCTCAGAGGACTCCAACTGCTCCTTGCTTGGGCATCCTGGGCATCCCTGTGTCCAGGGGATAGGGTCTTCTGTCTGGCAGGTTTATCATATTTGTCCCTCTTCCTCCCTATTACTTGAGTGGCAGTCCCCAAATCTCCCTTGGAAGCAGCGGCTAAACAGTTTCTAAGTGAAGAAACACAAGCAGACCAAAAACATGTCCATTCCTGGGCTGTATCGGTCTGAGGCATTGTTAATATTATCCCTTTTGCAGGATGTTAGAACCCATTGAGATTCATTCAGAACCTCTACTTCATTTTCCAGACTTCAGTTCTATGGGTGCCCATCAGGGTTTAGTAGAGACTGCACAGACTCATTTAATTTTCACAAAACCTGTGAGGCAATTATTACCTCTACTTCTACAGATAATAAATGCAAAAAATTATGGAGAGCTTGCCATAAACTAAGCACTTTGCTAAAACCCCTACATATATCTCATAAAAATTCCATGAGGTGCTGAGTCTGTTGAGGTTCTTAAGATTGTAAGCAACAGAAACCAAATCTAGCTAGTTAGGAAAAGAAGAAATGAATTGAAAGGATGATAGTGTATCTAGTGGATACCCTGTCAGAGGAAGGATTAAACAATCAAAACTTGGAAGGACAAGAACCCATTCTTGCCTGATCTTGTCTCCTTAGAAGGTGGATTTGGGGATAAACCTGGTGCAGCACTACTAGCTTCTAGTCCCTATTATGGATCTGTACCAGATACCACGTTTCAGGGTGGGAGAATCTGATTGGCCCATCTTAGGTGAGGTATATATCCCTGGACCAATCAGGTTGAAGTCCTCTGTAGTATAGGCATGGCCACTGGAGGCTGTCACCTTTATATAGGAGCTGTGCTCAGAGAAATGGAAACCCTGTGAGCTGATTGGTCACTCAAAGCATGAAAACTGCAAGCACATAGTTGTATCAGTTGGGGTTTTGGCACACTCAAAAGTGGGTAATTGAAGAGTGTTTAATGAGGGAATTAAGTGAGAAGAGTTTAAGGAAAGCAACAAGGGATGTTGCAGTATCTTGGGGCCAGTGAGTATGGGAGCTGTTACCATCCCAAGCCAGAAGGGGAAAGAGGAGGTAGTGGCTTTTGGAACCCATGGAGAGAGCTGTCAAAAGGCTGCCTGAAAGTCTCTCCAGTCTTTGGAGAGGGTCATAACCAATCTTGAGCAACCCGGCAGTGTGGATACCAGGGAATAAGCACCAAGATTTCACTCTGCTCCCACCATCCCATTTCCTGTGGAATTGAAAGCCAGAGGTCAAAGGAGTCCCTGGGTATAGTTCATATAGATGAGCCTCCTGGGACACAGGTCAGCGTAGAGAGAAGAATGAGAGCACATATGGAAGGGCAAATAGAAGACAGCCAACACAATAATGCAAATCCCAGTTTACAGATGAATAATCTGAGGCTTGAAGGACTTAGTGACTTCTTTAGATTCACACAGTCAACTCAAGGGAAGAGCTAGGGCTTGAACTCAGTAAGTCTGACTCTGGAACCTGTGCTCTTAACTACTAGGCTCTATCACCTCTCAGATGAAGACCCTGAATTCAGACAGCAGATTGTGCACAGCTCAGATGAATTACGTTATCTCACTGGTCCCTTGTAGTATTACCTCTTAGCTGCAGCAGCAACAGGAGCTCCTAGTCCTGCTCCCCAGAATGGTGCTGAAAGACTTAACACTTGCCGTTTTCCCTCTAGGCTCTCCCACTGGGATTTGCAGATTTACAGAGTGGTTTGAAATATCAGAGGCAGCCCAAATAGAATCCAAGCTTCTTGCTACCAGGCAGGCAGCTCTAGTCTCCTGTGAGTAGGGATGTGATTGAGATTTAAATTGAACTTCAATTAAGTCTCTCCTCTCTTAGTCCTTAGGGAGGCATTCTCAGGCCTGGACTAATGCGCTCCTGAGAGCCAATACCATTATCAGATGCCTGTTCATCTCATATAAATAGACCTATTAGGGCCTCATCCATGTTGCCTCCTCTTTCTTGCCACTGCTTAGAGCCCCCAGACAAGAGCACTTCCAATCAGGCATGCAGAAGGAAATATCATTAACAATTATAATATTATCTTATGGTTTTATTACATGTTCCATTATTTTCTAGCTCTTTATCTAATAGTAGGTTACATCTGTTAGACATTCAATGTATGCTAGGTGCTGCACTGTGATGTCTCATTTTATGTTGACAACAAACCTAGGAGGTAGGTAATATTTAATCCCCACTTAACAGATGAAGAAACTGAAGCTTATAGGGCTTAAGTATGGCACCTAAGGTGACATAACTAATAGTCAGCAGATCCAAGATTTGAACCCAGACAGACTGGCTCCAGAGCTAATACCACTTAATCATGATGCCTCTTAGAACCCTGATGGCCTGTATTCATAAAATAGTTGACTCTAGACACTCTTCTCCCCTTTCAAAGGTGAAATTTTGATTTGTTTATGGAATAGGGATATGGTGTGGACTACTAGTGATCACAAAATACCAATGTATTCCTATAAAGTCCCTATTTCTGTTGCAGTTGAGTCAGAGTCATGTGATTATGTCTAGCCCATCAGAAGTGAGCAGAAAAATAAGTGCCATTTTCGATCCTGGAAATAACACCTGCCCCCCTGCATTATCAGCTACTCTTCTTCACTCCTTTCTATGGCTCCAGAAGTGAAGAGCTCTGAAATGCCTAAATTGCCAGAGGTGAACATCCTTTACTGCTTGGAGAAAGCCACACAAAAGACTTGACCTGCCTTGGATGGTGACATGAGTGAGAAATAAATCTTTGTTGGGTTAGACTGCTAAGATTTAAATTTCAAATTTTTTTTTTTAATGTTTAATTTTTGTGGCCACATAGCAGGTGTATATGTTTATGGGGTATATAGGATCTTTCAATATATGCATACAATGTATAATAGTCACATCAGGGTAAATGGAGTATCATCACCTCAAGCATTTATTCTCTCTTTGTGTCACAATTTAATTCTACAGTTTTATTCATTTAAAATATACCATTAAATTATTATTAATGATAGTCACCCTGTTCTTCTGTCAAATACTAGATCTTACTTGATTCTTTCTATTTTTTGTACCCACTGTTGAATCCCTCTTCCCCCTCACCCCACCAATTACCCTTCCTAGCCTCTGGTAACCATCATTCTGCTCTCTATCTCTATGAATTCAATTATTTTAGTTTTTAGCTCTCACAAATAATTGAGAACATGTGAAATTTGTCTTACTGTGTCTGGCTTATTTCACTTAACATAATGACGTTAAGTTCTATCCATGTTTTTGCAAATGACGGGATCTCATTCTTTTTCATGACTGCATAGTATAGCATTATGTATATGTATTACAATTTCTTTAACCCTTTGTCTATTGATGGACACGTAGGTTGTGTCCAAATCTTGGCTATTGTGAATAGACACTAAGATTTTTGGGTTAATTTATTACTAGGGTATAGTTTATCATACTGTGACTAATGTAAATATCATACTAAGACAGATATAGGTGCACTGAAATAGGGCACTGCTATAATAGCTGAAGGCGTGCTGAGAAGAAGACTGACGTTGGAGACCAGAAATACATCAATGCATGTTATGTTGTGGGAAAATATTATCAACCAATCTAACTTGGGAGGCAAACTTCATGTTTACTTATATGGCATCTCTAGAAAAAGAAACTGAAAAACAGAAGATTGGTAGATGTGTTGGCTACTATTTCTGCATTTGGCAAGTATTAAAAGAAAAATTTGAGCTCAGAATAGGACTGTCCAGAGACTTATAGAATGGATAAAACATCATCCAACTATATGTTGTATATAAGAGACACATGTTTGATTCAAAGACAGAAATAGGTTCAAAACAAAAGAATGGAAAAAGATATATCAGGCAAACAGTAACCAAAAGAAAGCTGGAGTGGCTATGCTAATATCAGACAAAAATAGACTTTAAGACAAAATTTGTTATCAGAGACAAAGGAGAGTTTTATAATTATAAATAAATCAGTTCATCAAGAAGATGTAAAAATTACAAACATATATGCATCTAACAACAGAGACCCAAAATACATGAAGCAAAAACTGACAGAATTGATACAATAATAGTTGAAGGCTTCAATACCCTACTTTCAATAATGGATAGAGCAAGTAGTCAGAAAATCAGCATGGAAATAGAGATCTGAATAACAATATAAACATACTAGACCTAATAGCAATAGAACCCTCTACTCAGTAACAGCAGGATATACATTCTTCTAAATTGCACATGGAGCATTTTTCAGTTTAGACCATATGTCAGGTCATTAAACAAGTTTCAATAGATTTAAAAGTTTTGAAATAATATAAAGTATGTTTCCTAACTACACAGAATGAAATTAGAAATCAATAATGGGGAAATTCACAAATATATGGAAATTAAACAACATTTCTGAATAACCAATGAGTCAAAGAAGAAATCACAAAATTAGAAAATACTTTGAGATGAATGAAAATGTAAACATAACATACCAAAACTTATGGGATGCAACCAAAACAGTGCTTAGAGAATATTATAGCTGTAAACACCTATATGGAAAAAAGGAGAAAAACCTCAAATTAGGAACCTAAACTTCCACCTTAAGGAACTAGGTGGAAAAGAAAGAGCAAACAAAACCCAGAACAAGCAGAAGGAGGAAACCAATAAAGAATAGAGCAGAAAGAAATAAAGTGTAAATAGAAACAAATAGAGAAAATCAACAAAACCAAAAGTTGGTTCTTTGAAAAGATCAACAAAATTAACAGACCAACAAAATTAACAGACCTTTACCTTGACTGACAGAGAGAGAGAGAGAGAGAGAGAGAGAGACCGAGAGAGAGAGAGGGAGAGAGGAGAGATTCAGAGAGACACACACACACACACACACACACACAGAGAATCAAATTACTAAAATCAAGAATGAAAGAGGGGATGTTGCTACTGACCTTGCAAAAATAAAAAGGAATATAAGGCAATATTATGAACACTTGTGTGTTAATGAGTTAGATAATCTGGATAAAATGAACAGATTCCTAGAAAGACACAAATTACTGAAATTGATTCAAGAAGAAAGAGAAAATTGGAACAGACCTATAACAAGTAAAGAGATTGAATTAGTGATTAAAAGTACTTGCCACAAAGAAAAGTAGATGACAAATGGCCTCACTGGTGAATTCTATAATACCTAGTATTTAAAGAAGAGTTAAGCCAAATACTTTGCAAGTACTTCCAAAAATGGTAAGAGGAGAGAACATTGTCCAAGTCATTCTGTGAGGCAGTATTACTTTGATACCAAAGGCAGAATAAAATATCACAAACAGAAACCAATATTCCTTATAAATATAGATGCAAAATCCTCATCAAAATACCAGCAAACTGAATCAGCAACATATAAAAAGTATTTTATACCATGACCAAGTAGGACTTATGGCAGGAATGCAAGATTGATTCAACATACAAAAATCAACAAATGTAATATGCCATATTAATAGTATAAAGGACAAAAACCACGTTATCATCTTAATAGATGAAGAAAAAGCATTTGACAAAAACCAGCCCCTTTTCATGGTCAAAACACACAACAAAGTAGGAATTAGAAGGAAACTTTCTCAATCTTCTAAAAAGTATATATGAAAACCCCACAGCTAACATCATACTTAAAGTTGAAAGAATAAAACGTTTCCCCCTAAGATAAGAACAAAACAAGGATGTCCACTCTTGTTACTTGTATTCGACATTGTACTGGAGGTTCTAGTTAGGGGACTTAATCTATAAAAAAAATGGCATCCATATATGAAAGGAAGAAGTACAATGATCTTCACTTGCAGATAACATGTTATTGAATATAAAATATCAAGGGAATCCACAAAAACTCTTAGAGCTAACAATGAGTTCAGCAAGGCTGCAGGATATAAGTTTAATATACAGAAATTGGTTATATTTCTATATACTAATAATGAATAATCCAAAAATGAAACTAAAACATAATTCCATTTACAGTAGCATCAACAAGAATAATATATGTAGAGACAAACTTAACAAAAGTGCAATATTTGTACACTAAAAAAAGATGCAACTGGCTCACTCCTATAATCCCAGCACTTTGGGAGGTCAAGGTGGGCTGATTGCCTGAGCTCAGGAGTTCGCAGTCAGCCTGGGCAACATGGTGAATCCCAGTCTCTACTAAATAATACAAAAAATTAGCTGGGCGTGGTGAGTGTGCCTGTAATCCCAGCTACTCAGGAGGCTGAGGCAGGAGAATTGCTTGAACCTAGGAGGCCAAGGTTGCAGAATTGCTTGAATCCAGGAGGCGGAGGTTGCAGTGAGCCAAGATCAGGCCACTGCACTCCAGCCTGGGAAACAAAGCAAGAGAGACTCTGTCTCAAAAAAAAAAAAAAAAAAAGATGCAACACTGGTTAAGGAAATTGAAGAAGACCTAAATAAATGAAAAGGCATCTCATATTCATAAATTTGAAGACTCAATATTGTAAGGTGGCAGTACTACCCAAACTGATACACAGTTTTGAAATAATATAAAGTATGTTCCCTAACCACAATGGAATGAAATATATAAAGAAATCAAGTACTGATTCTCATTACAACATGGTTGAGCCTCAAAAACATTAAGTGAAAGAAATTAGACACAAAAGGCCATGTATTAGATTATTTTGTTTATCTGAGATGTCTAGAATATGCAAATCCGTATCCAAATCTACAGACAGGAGAAGTGGTAAATGGAGAGTGACTGTTAATGGTTCCAAGGTTTCTTTGGGGGCTGGTGATAATATTCTGAGATTAGATAGTGGTGATGGTTGCACCAGTTTGTGAATATGGTAAATACCACTGAGTTGTACACTTTAAAAACTGAATATGACAGTATGTGAATTATGTCTAAATTTTTAAAAATTAAAGAAAGAATAGAGTTGCCTGTTTTGCCAGTAGAAATTAACTAAAATAGAGAAAGTCCAGAAAATTGAGGCCTGTGGAATTGAAAAAGTTGACTGTTTCTAGTTTCCAAATAGTAAGAGATGGAAGCTTAAAAGACTTTGCTTAATAAGGCCCAAGAAAATGTCTCAGTTGATTAAAATACCAGCTCATGCCTATAATCCCAGAACTTTGGGAGGTTGAAGTGAGAGGATTGAGTCCAGGAGTTCAAGACCAGTCTGAGCAATATAGTGAAACCGCATCTCTACAAAAAAAAATTAAAAATTAGCTGGGCAAGGTGGTGTGCACCTATAGTCCCAGCTACTTGGGAGGTTTAGGTGGGAGGATTGCTTGAGTCCAGGAAGTTGAGATTGCAGTGAGCCATGATCATGCCACTGAACTCCAACCTGGGTGACAGACAAGAGATCCTGTCTCAAAAAAGAAAAAAAAGAAAAAAGAAAATATCTGATTAAAGGTGCATTCCTTTGTTCTAGCTAGCTTCAAGGTAGACACTATCACAGTGAAGGGGGGGTGGGACAAGAAGGTAAAAGATAAAACAAGTTGGAAAGCTGTATCTTACAAAAGGAAACTTGAGTGTGGATATTGGCAAATAGATCAGATGCTTATCACACTTTTGAGGAAATAGTATTGTCAAAGAAACCACAAGGCTATATAAAAAGCATAAGTCCGTTAGCTAAACTTTAAAGCAACCTCTGGCAGGAAGTTGCACATCCCCTAAAGAGAGTATTTTCCCCAACTCCCTCTTTACATGTGGTCAAGCAGAATCAGGGTCCAGGAGAAAGCCCCTCAGAGTGTGTTGCCAAGGATTGCAAGGAACAGTAAAGGAGGGAGTTCCTGCTCTAGGCTAGGCAGCCTTTATAACATCTGCACATTGGTAATTCAGCACTGTCACAGGCAGTGGCTACTGTGGGTCTCTCAGTCTGCCCCTTTCTGAATGGGAGTTATCCTGTTCCTGTTATTGTAGTTATCCTATTCTTGTTCTATTATTGCATATTTGTATGTTGGCATGGTGTATTAATCTGTTCTTATGCTGCTAATAAAGACATACCCTTGACTGGGTAATTTACAAGGAAAGAGGTTTAATGGACTCACAGTTCCACGTGGCTGGGGAGGTCTCACAATCATGGCAGAAGACGGAGGAAGAGCAAAGGAACATCTTATATAGCAGCAGGCAAGAGAGCTTGTGCAAGGGAATTCCTCTTTGTAAAACCATCAGATCTCGTGAGACTCATACCTTATCATGAGAACAGCATGAGGAAAGCCCCAACCCCATGATTCAATTACCTTCCACCGAGCCCCTCCCATGACGTGTGGGAATTATGGGAGCTGCAATTCAAGGTGAGATTTGGGTGGGGACACAGCCAAACTATAGCATGTGTATATGAGGCAGACATCTTGCCTTTTCAGTTCACAGGTGTAAGAGAAGCCATGTCTTTTCCTGATAGAGAGGACTAAGAAATGCAGTGCTATAATAGATTGGACTTTGGATTGTCGTCTGTGAGGAGTAGTGGAAGATTCTCCACAGGAGGAAGGGAACAAAGGGATGTTTAATGGCCAGAAGAGTGAACTGTGGTGGAGACTGTTATTGCTCACCAAGTTGGCTCACCATGTGCTCCTCTAAGATGTTGTCCAGTAATTTTCCTTCTTTGTAATATCTTTCTGAGCTTTTGTTATCAATGTTCTGTGGGCCTTATAAAATGAGTTTGAATGTTTTCTTTCCTCTATTTTCTGGAGGCCAGTAACACTTCTGCAGGTCAGTATTATTTATCCCTTGAATTTTTGTGAAGCCATCTGGGTTTTCTTTGTGGAAACAGTTTTAAATTCAGATTTGATATCTTTGGTAGATAAAGGGCTATTGGTATTTTAAAATTTCTTCTTCTGGCAATTTTGACAAATTGTATTTTAAGAAACTTATATGTTTCACTTATATTTTCTAATTTATTGTCATAAATATTGGCATATAGACTGCTGATTTATTGGCATAAAGTTGTTTCTAACATCCTCTCATTATCTTTTTAATGTCTGTAAGGCCAGTAGTGATATTCTCTTTTTCAAACCTGGTTTTTGTATTTATGTTTTTTTTTTCTGTCTTTTGCTCTCCCTTTTCTTAAACTGTCTTGCTAGGAGTTTATTAAGCAGATTAATTTATTCAAAGAATAAGCTTTTGAGTTTGTTGATTTTCTGTATTAAATATCTGTTTTTTATTTCATTGATCCTGCTCTGTATTCCTCTCTTCTATGTTTCGAGGGGGTTAGTATATTTCTAAGAAAAATTTTTCTTACATAGAGACAGGGTCTCACTATGTTTCCCAGGCTTGTCTCAGACTCCTGGGCTTAAGCAATTCTTCAGCTTTGGCTTCCCAAAGTGCTGGGATTGCAAGTGTGAGCCACCATGCCTGGCCATTTTTCTAGCTTTTTGAGTTGAGAACTTATATCATTGGTTGTTTTTGTTTTTTGAGATGGAGTTTTGCTCTGTTGCCCAGGCTGGAGTGCAGTGGTGCGATCTCGGCTCACTGCAACCTCCACCTCCCAGGTTCAAACAATTCTCCTGCCTCAGCCTCCTGAGTAGCTGGGATTACAGGTGCCTGCTACCACGCCTGGCTAATTTTTGTATTTTTAGTACAGATGGGGTGTCACATGTTGGCCAGGCTGGTCTTGAACTCCCTACCTCAGATGATGTGCCTGCCTCAGCCTCCCAAAGTGCTGGGATTACAGGCGTGAGCCACCATGCCCAGCCAGATCATTGGTTTTTAACCTTTCTTATTTTTTAATATATGGACTTAAAAGTATATGTTTCCTTCTGGACACTGCTTTAGTGGTGTTATTGACTACATTACCTCTCTTCTCCCCACATATCCAATAGTGAAAGACTTCTAATGACAGAAATGCAGAATGAATCTGCATGAATCTCTGAGTCAGTGTCTGGAGGAGAGCCATGCAGGAGAGCTGCCTCACATGCATTGGCTTGTGATATATACAAGAAACATACCTTTGATGTGTTGGACTACTTTCTTTTTTAAGAGGCTTGCTATGGCCTGTCCTATTCTAGCTGTTACAAGAGGGCTTGTTTTACACTAGCTCTTATATCTGTCCATATTGCAGTTTCCAAGATTTCTCATTGATTCCGCCAAACATCAATATTAGGGGATTATGGTTATAAGGGTTTTTCATGAAGATGAGGGGTATTACAGCATAGCACACAATACAAAACAACTTTATGTTTAATATACATTCCTCTCCTTCCCACAGAGGATTGTTCATTGTCTGTCTTTCAGGTTTAGCCCTCACCTATTGTCAAGTTTTAAGGTCCCCTTCTCTATTTAAACCCTTTCCTCATGTTCCATATTCTCGCTTCTTCCCACATGTCCTATTCCAAAGCAACCTGAAGTTCTCCAGCTTTGCTATTGTAGCTTTTTTTTTACTTTGGATAAAATCAGATTCTTACTCAACATCTCTTTTCTACTGACTAAAGCATACTCAGATGTCTGGGGGCAGAAATGGAGCAGTGGGAAGCCTGTTGGAGAAACAGGGCAGGCCCTCCTGAGCTGAGAGGTTGCTTCCCCAGAATCTAGAGTGGTATTTTTCTTTATTGTACGGCTACTTACTTCTATGCTCAGGTTTTTATTGATTTTATTTTATTTGCTTTATTAATTTATCATGGTTGAAATCATGTTCTTGTGCTCTGCTTTTCTAGCTTAATGTTCTATCACAAAGCATTTACCATATTACTGTGTAATATCAGGAAACATCTGTTTTATATTCATATTTTTTTCTTACTTAAAAACATAATTTTCAATCTTAAAGGATATGAAAAGAACATGCAACTTCCCGAAATTCTACCCCCTGGGCAAAGAACATTTAACCAATTGAGCTGCATGATTTCAGCTGCTGACAGCTAGAAAGAAAGAAGAGTATTTCTAAATATGTCTGTGGAGAGACTGCTTAGACAGAGCTGCCCCTTGCAAGACTACACTGGAGCAGTGCTCTTAGTGGGACAGCCTAGTGTCCTGAGCACCAGGACTGTCAAATTCATGTGCATTTGGATGGTTCAGAGCAATTGTGGTAGCAGAAGTCTGTTTGCAGAAGGATCTAGAAACCTCTTGGGAAAGGGTCTAGCCTGTGAATATTGTTCACTCTGGCCCAGCCTCAGAGGGAGGGGCTGTAGTAGAAAGTGAATAAAAACAGGGAAGTTCACTGAAATTGCTGTGGGAGTGCAGGCCACCATGGTTTGCATTCTCAGTAATAGTGACACACAGGGGACATGGAGGGGATGGTGGGAGGGATCTCTCTCCTACATGGTAAAAAACTCTGGGACACAGCTGCTGAGCCATAAGCTAGATGAAACTATGGTGGTCTAGAGGAGGGTCAGAAAAGCTCCACACTGGGCTGCCGCAAGAACTGGCTGTGAATTCAGTGTTCAGCCGGATCGAGTACAAGTCACCAGCTACAAAAAAGACAAGGGAGGTCAGGGGGCAAAGGTGGTGACCCTTAGCACAGTTTACAGATCCTCACTGAGGAGGAAAGAAAAGCTAGAGGGACAGGTGGGCTTGGTCAGGTACTTGTAACCATGAGGTTCACAGGAAGCCTTGAGGTCAGGTCAGAGGCAGGAAGATCCTGTGCTGAAGAGTAAAGCTTGGAGAGGGGACTTATGAGATTTTCGAGGGATCTGGAGATACAGGACAGGGCAATGATTAAAAAGGCCTATCAGGACCACAGAAGTTAGCCAGGGAACATGAGAAAAATAAGTAAGATAACTTGGAATCCGGCTTCATTGGAAGCTTGTTGCATAGTCAGTGTAGCTGCTCTCTCACCTTGCCCCTTCATGCCCAGAAAGTAACGGCTCTGTTATTAGCCCTTGAGTCTTGCACAGACCCTCCTTGTTTCCCTATACACTTGCCACACCTTTGAAAATGGTCCTTTTATTAAATTGCCTATTAAATCAATTAGCCTAATATGAATGTATCATCTGCCTGCTGCTGGGACTCTACTGATGCAGAAGCCATTCTGTTGATGGCTCCAGGGGGACCCTCTGGAACTCTGGCTCTCAGTAACCAGCTCTGGATATAAAAGATGGGGACTGGGGTTTAAATCGTGGACCCCTTGCATCACATAAAACTAAGGATATAGATTGTGACTTCATTGATGTACTTCAGATATCCCTGGTAGAAATTTAATAATACATTCCAGCCTAACTCATCAGGATGAGTAGAGATTAGACAGATCTGATCTGAGGCAGGAATGGAGTGGTGGTATTAGGGGACAGGAAAGCTACAGTCAGACCTCAGTCCAGGGCCGTGATCATCACCCAGACCTATTCCTGTTGCTCTGTGGAGAGGAGCTAAACAGAAGGATTAAAGTTAGAGTCCACTGAAGAAGGAGTAGGGTGGAATGGGTGGTGCCTGGCACTAGAGTGCCTGCACAGTGAGTGGCATGAGTGGGCACCTCTAATTTTGATGGAAGGAAGGAAGGTGCTTACAGAGTAAGCTGTGGGGAGAAGGACTTTCTTCCCCACTGACTTTGAGAATATGCTCACGTGGAAGGAATGCATGAGATACACAACTGGAAATGTTGAGAAAACACAAGAGCCTGGGCCTGAGAAATCTTAAAACAGGTTTGTTATATATTTAATAAATGCTGGAAATGTGACAGGATTTGGAAAAGTTAATGTAAAAACAGTACCACCCTGGAGCACTAAATCTGGTTTTACTTACCCATGCCATCTGGTACTTCCCAGATGGCCAGAATTTATACACATTGAAAACCAAGCTTTAATGTGTAAACTTAACAGAATGTCCAATCACAAGTATGTGATAGAAGTAAAGTAGGAGAAGAAATGACTCAGGTATTATTCCCCTAAATTCTCCCAGGGCCTTTGCACATGTTATTCCCTTCCCAATGTCTTCTCCTTCCTCATATCCTGAAGAAGGTTGAGTTTTCTTGTTATGCTCTGGTATGGTTCTTGTACTTTTTCTTCACAGCTCGATCACAGTTTGAAGTCATTCGATTAATGTCCTGTGTCACCCACTAGCTAATGACCTCCACAAAGACAAAAACGGTGCTCTGCTAACCACTGTTGCTCTAGGACCCAGTGGCTGACACCTGCTAGATGCTCAATAGATATTTCATGGATGACTGCATGAAGAACTTTTAAACCATGTCAAGTTGAGAGTAGCTTCCCAAATTAGAGAAGGTGACACATAATATATTAATATGATCCTGGTAACCTCAGGCCTGTGTTGTCTCCATTTCTCTGGGTAAAGAACTTTTTCTGACACAACATTATCAGGAAGGAATCCTGCTGATGTCAGGACTTTATGAGGAAGGGTGGTGAAAACTTTAATCAGATCAAATCTTACCTTTAGAGCGGGAAAGACATACTTCTCTTTGCTCTCCCTGAAACCGCCAAAACGTTTTTGCCTAACTCATAAGTCTTTGGACCTTGCAGTGGCTGCTATAACTATGCAAATATCATGGTGCATGGAGACCAACTTGGAGAAATTCTGAGGTTATGAGGATACCTAACTGCTGTGTTGATATCTTTATCTGCTTTATTTGATGCAAGCTTCTAGGTCTGGTATACTCAAGTTAACCATGAAAATCAACGGCGGTTATATTTGGAAAGGAAGACTATGCCCTGGTAAAGTTATACGTGAGACACAAAAAATACTGATGTCACTGGTCAGTGATGTTAGAGTAACAATATCAAGATTTCTTGATGATCTTGATGATCTTTCTGAGGATCTTGGTTCAGTAAGGCCAATGGGAGGTGTGATATGGTGGCTTCATTGAAAGGCCTTTGGCATGTGCCCTCTGCGTTTTATTCTTGATCACTTCCTCCTTTTTGCTCCATGAAACATGGATGTAATGATTGAAGCTCTAGCCACCGCCTCTTCCTTAACAAAGGAAGAGCTAATTCCTATCCCCCCGCCACCTCCTGCCCCACCAAGGATGTGGGCCACACTTGAGGGATGGTAGAGTGGTGGCTGGAAGAAGTGTGGGGATTTTGTGGAACAGCCTGTAATGTTCCCTATTTAGGGAAAGGAAGTGAGAAAGAAACTTTTCTCTTGTTTAGGCCAGTATTACTGTGGGTCTGTGTTACATCAGCTGAACTTAATTCCTGTGAATGTATTTGTGAATACTAAATTATTGGTGCATCATAAGCTTTCACCGTGTTCATTTAGATAAGGATCTGAACTTTGCCGTAGGTGACTGGTAGTGATCTGGCTCCAGTGGGAATAGTCTGGAATGTGGTGGAGACATGAAATGTGGAGATGGGCCAGTGACTGGGGCTTACGTTTAGGGAGGAGTTGACAGATAGATACTGATAGATACTGATGACTTCTAACTGATTTATTTCTCTTTCTTAAAGATTCATCCTTTGGATGAATTGTGAGCTATGGAAACGATTGCTCACCCTGAGCAGTTTGGGGCTTGTGTTCTTCTCAGGATTTCTGAGGACCTGGCTGGAGCTTCTGTGTCAGAGTCCTCATTCTGATTTTGGGGCCTCAGTCCTTGTTTGGTGCTTATGTTCTTTCTCTGGCTGCTGCCCTCCTTTCCTCTTCTGAGCCCGCCAGTGTGCAACATGACTCTTTCTTCTGTATTCCCCCAGAACACCTCTAAACCGCTTTGCCTGAAGGCTTGGGGACACTGGATGGTGGACAGAGAACCATATGCTCTGTCCTGTTCATACTTAATGTTGCAAAGAAATAGTGGAGCTCTGAAATAACAGTTTCTAAAAAAATTCAATTTTTAATTTTTTTGTTCTTTTGATAATTTTTTACTGTAGTAAAAATATATATAACATAAAAGTTGCCATTTTAACCATTATATCATGTGTAATGGTAAGGTTTAGGTTTCTACCAAATTAAATTCTTAAGTAGAGTTCTCTTTCTCAACCCAGAGATGTTATAGCCTCAATGATGTCATAGATAGACTCCTTTTTAAACAACAGGAATTCAGGGACCTGAAAAATCCCCATGCTTTTCTCTGGTATAATTTAAGCCATCCCTTCCTACAGATGTCCCTGGTAGAATGCACAGAGCTGTGGATGTACTGGGTGTTGATGGTACTGCTGAAGGCTGATGGTGGCCAGCCCCTGGAGTCTGACATTCAACTGGGAAGCAGCATACTTAATGTTGCAAAGAAGTAGCAGAGTTATGAAATAACAGTTTCTAAAAAAATTCAGTTTTTAATTTTTTTGTTCTTTTGATAATTTTTTACTGTAGTAAAACTATATATAACACAAGTTATACATTTTTAAGTTAAGTATGTGGCACTGTGGGACAGGAAGGCTACAAACTCTCACTCCGGATTTAGCTTTTGACCCTATTGTCCGTTGAATGGTTGGGTGAGCAGTTCTGAACAAGGCACAGGGAAGAAGGTAGCTTGAGACTAGGAGCACTAGAAGCTAAAGCCAGGGAGGACTCTTGGGAAAGAGTATGGCCTTAGGGGAATGTGTGTGTGTGTGTGTGGTGAGCAATGGGGGACACTGCAACTCTGGGAGACAGAGCTCATAGCCTCACCTGAGTTCTATTCTACCCACTTCCCTCTCCCTGCTTCCAAAATTTTTAGAGGGCTATGGTCAGGCTAGAATTTGAAGTCTGAATTCCAGATGATAAGGCAAAAGAGTTGAAGTGGATTGAGGGCAGATGATTTGGGAAATACTGTTTGAAGCTGTGACTCTCATCTATGGATGTTCAGCTGCAGAGTCGCACCAGAATAATGTAATGTTTAGGCTGCTGGCAGCATTTTGGAGACTATGAAAGATGCACAAACATGGAAACAAGATAGTGGTGACCTGGAGCAATAAACTCTACTTACATAGCCGAGGATGATCTTGTACAGAGTCCTGGCAAGAAGGTAGAGACAACAGGTCATTCTTAGATGGAGTAAAGGACGGCTAACATCTAGACTTCAGTTTGATTCAGAAACCATGTCCCTATCAGCAGACAGCCATGCCCTGGGGAGCACCAACCCCCTGCCATACACTTGGATAATGGAGAGAGGGTTTTGTGGTCACATGTGGTAGGTCCCAAGGCTCAGATCCCTACTCATGACTCTCCTTCAGTCCAGTCCAGTGACAAGTGAGGGACTCTAAGCTCAAGGACCCAAGGTCCCCCAAAAGAGACTCAGCTCAGTCCTACTCCTGAGCCCTCTTCTGGTTGTCTCCTGATCTGGTGCCCAGGACACCCTCCTCCCCACTTCCTGCCGTAATCCTGAGTGCATGCCCTTTGTGACGAGGCTCAGCTGTCCCTCACACGAATTTTCAAAGTGCTCAGATTTCATTCTCTCCCTTCTACAAACCCATTTCAGAACAAAGGAACCAGATTTTAACAGTAAGGATACTGCTATGCCAATTGTCAGACTCCAGCTTGCTTAGGTTTGATAGACTGCACGGAGTTAAAATCCTGGGGAAGGAATTAGGCTCAAACTGGAGTGGAGGGGTGTGGGGAGGGCTTGTACTCCCATTACGCCATAGTATCATGGTAGGCTGCAATGCCCTTCCATACGTAGAGCCCTGAAAATATCCCTAGTTATTCTTCTTTCAGCCATTGTGTACTTCTGATGTACCTATTTCTGTCCTACTGTCAGGCCATATGCCATGATTTCTGTCCACTCCATTAGAAGAAGGGCCCAGGGCACTTTGGTTTGAAAACTGGCTGTATCTGATGAGCCTTTGCTAAAACGCCTTCAGAAGCAGAGTCCTTCTCCTATTAACTCCTGGGGGGAGATTTGGGCCTCTGTGGCAGAGGAGACTATAAAGGAAGTTAGAGAAACTGGGTTTTCGGAGGCTGCCATGCCTATCTTGTATGTATGTGCAACCATTATTCAGAGGAGAGCCTGAGTCAGAGCATGGGGACAGAGACCCCAAACGGATATTGGCTTCCAAAAATGCTTGAATAACCCCATTCCACAGTGCATTAGGAGTCAGAGTACTGTTGGAAGTAACCTGAATCTCTGGTCCAAGTGCTTTTCTAGGTGTTCAAAGGTCTGAATGAGTGGAGCATCAGGCCGATTGGAGGAGAGAAGCCAATGGCACAGGATGTGTGTCCCTGGTGGCTGAAGCTGGAGGAGAGACTACTGGCCCTGCTGCTGCCTGGGGTGGGGTGAGGGTGACAGTGGGGATGAGAGGTAGAGGGAGTGAGGGGTGGGGGAGGTAGTTGTATTGGCAGAAGACTAGGTAGGTGGTATTCATGTTGAACTGAGGCAATGGAAGGGTTAGATTAAATCAGTGGTCTTCAAGGGAGGTGTAAAATAATCCTTTAAAATGTGAAAGAAAAATTAAAACTTTTATTTTTACTTTTTTTTAGTCTAAAAATAAAAAAAACCCTTCACCAATGTTTACTATCATACATTTTACCCTCACTCAACTCATGCATCGGGTGTCCATGTCATGCATCATATCGGAGGCATAGTCAGGGAAGAGAGGAGGTTCTACAACATGGGGGACCGAGAAGGAGACCATGCCACCCTCCCCAGCCCAGTTGCTTTCAAAGTGTGTTGCTAGATGCTAAATGCTCAGAAATCTCTTTTGAGGCTTCTTACTTAATAGTAAAAGACAAAATATCTCAATATCATTGGAAAAAACAGCTGCTCTATTTGCCATCGTTAAAGTGACTGAGTTAATACAGAGAGAAGATGGCAACACATAAAAATGTATTCTGTTGGAAGACACACAGACTTTAAGTTTGAAGAATAGGTTTTAGCACACATGGTACCTTGTGCAGGTTTGGCTATATGGTTGGATGCAAGTTGCTAACACGTTTCACCTCAAGTCTTTGCTATGCGTTTTCATAATGACATTCATAAAGAAATACTTTTTGTGACTTACTAAAGGAAAGATAAGTATGTTCTCGACAGGGAACAACTTATTTAGTAAAATATGCTGTGATTTTTTTGGGTAAAAGTAAACCACTGAGGGAGTGGCTGCCCTCTCTGGAATACAAAACAGGGGGTGGTTCGTGTTTTGTATGACCAGCAAGACATGTAAATGCCGTAAACTCAGCAAGACATGTAAATATTTTCTTCTACCACTTGTCTCTTTTATGAGAAGAGTTTAGTGAAAACCAGATAACATAATTTGTCCATCTACTTCCCAGGATACAAATAGTTCATCAAGGCCTAGTAATACACTTTGAAAGCAAGGGTGCCATGGCTCCCTTCTTTGTGCCCCTTGTTGTAGAACCTCCTCTTGTCCCTGACTACACCTCTGATATGACACATGACATGGACACCTGATGCATGAATTGAGTAATGGTTCCATATACTTAACATTGGTGAATGTTAATTTCTTTATTTTTAGACTAAAAAATAAGTAGAAATAAAAGTTTTTCTTTTACATTTCAATGGATCATTCTACACATTCTACTTTTTGAAGACTACTGATTTAATATAACCCTTCCATTGCCTTAGTTCAACATGAATACCACCTAACAAGTCTTCTGCCAAAACAGCCACCTTCCCACCCCTTACCCCCTCCACCCTCTCATCCCCACTGCAACCCTCAACCCACCCCAAGCAGCAGCAGCACCACCAATCTCTCCTTCAAAACTGGGGGTGGTCCATGGGGACTACATATGAAATTCAGCAATTACATTATTCGTTTACAAATTACAATAGGAAGTTGAAGTAAGAAGAGCACGAAATACTATAGGATGTCAATAATATGGTTAATTTAAAAATTAAAATATAGTAGAATCTTTATAGCACTTTGTATTGAGATGTGGAATGAGACTAAACATCTTTTTTATGATTCAAAGGTTTACTGATCATCCCAAGGCAAACAACTTGAATGTTGTGAATTTAAAGATGAGTTTCTTTAACAAAGAACAAGGGCTCCAAATTTGCTGACCTCTGATATGCTGGCCTGCGATTGTCACAAGTGTGCTACATAGCAGAAAGAAACACACACACACACACACACACGAGTGTCCTTTTGGGTAAAGGTGATATTTCAGTAACAAACTGACATAACAAATGTGGTTTAGAAGAACTGTGTTATGGGGAAAGCATTTTGAAAATTGATGTTTGGAACTGTTTCCATTATCATGTGATTTTAATGCCAAAACAAAGCATGCCAGTGTCACCTATACTCTAATAGGAACAATCTGCAAAATGTAGGAGCATATTTCTAAATACATTTTACAATATCCAAATGTAGAGTTTCAAGTGTTTTAAAAGTTCCATTTGTTAAAACGATTTGCAAGAACAGCTGAGGAAAACATTGAGAATGTTGTTTTCATGGACAAAGAAGAGTTTTCACATTTGTAAAATTGGTATATCAAATCTAAACAGTAAGAATTATGATTTAATAAGTCCGAAGATATAATTCTTCTATTCAGGTCTATTTAATCTTTGTGAGGTATCTTTTTCTTTTTCTTTCTTTTTCTCTTTTTTTAAAATAAGAATAGCCAGTAGGATCAAGTACTGACATTAACTGAACTTACAAGTGCACTTTCTGGTCTCATAAAGTATTAAACCAAGATTTATTTAAATCATTGTTAATCATGTTGCTCTCACTAAACAGATTATTGCTAATAACTTTAAAGTGAAAGGAAAAAGGAATATGGTACCAGTCATAAAAATGAAGCCATTTAAAATTATTCTTTCATCTTGACCACATCCTCTAATTTTTTTAGTGTTCTTTATAATATATAACTCATTAATGCAGTCTCACGTGCATTACGCTTATAAATACACAAATTGTAAGTATCAGACCGTGGGGTAGAAGGAATAAAACTTGGTGCTTACACGAGACAACTCTGTGAACGTGGTTGACACAGTGAGGACACACAGTGGGTGCTCACTAATGAAGTTTCCTCTCCCAGCTTGGTCACTTACTTGGTGAGAGAGTCAAGAATGGCCCCCCTATCTGTGGCCTGGCGTGTGGGTGTGGGTGGTGTCATTCAATAAGACTGGAAACACAGAAGCAGGTTCTGGTGTTTTCCCGGGAAGCAATGAAGAGTTTGGGCCTGGACAGCTTCTGGGTCCTAGGAAGCTCTAGAGGAGATGCTCCCTAGGCAGTTAAATTTCCCATCTTCAGCAGCCCAGGGGCATTCTGAGCTGGAGATGACGTTCAAGAGTCATCGCCAGGCAGGAGGTTGTTAAAACCATGGGAGTGGCTGAGATGCCCAGAGTGGGCCTTGGAGTGGGAGAGGGGGCTGGCACGGTGGGACCCTGGGGTGGGACCACAGAGAAAAGCCAGGCCACAGAGGCTGATAAACTGTAAGTATCCAGGTATGCAAAAAATTCGGAGGTGGGGGCCGCAGGTGCCAACTCTGGAAACTGTGCACTCCAAGCATTCCTGGAAGGAAGACGTGGTCAGCAGGCTCAGATGCTGGGAAGAGGTGAGCGAGGGAGGCTGCACGGCACCCAGTGGCTTTGGCAACTAGGAGGTCATTCAGGACTTTGAGGGGCGGGTGAAGGCAGAGCGCGGAGGGTTGGAGAGGGAGCGTGCGTGTGGTGTGTGCGTGTAGTGTGTGTGTGTGTGTGTGTGTGTAGGGATCCAAGTGACCAGAAGGACGGCTGGAAGAAAACCGATGCTTGCGGGTTGCTGCAGCTACAGGGGGTAAGTCACTTGTGCGGGGCCGAGACCCCCAGAGTCTCGTCCCGGGAAAAGTTCTGCGGGGAGGGGAGGACGTCGGGCCAGCCCGGGAGGCTGTGTGGGAGCCCGGCGGGGACAGCGCAGTTGAGGTCCGGAGAGCCCGGCTGGCATGTGCCCCGGGCTGCGGCGCGGGCCCCGCGTAGCCCAGGCGGCGGCAGGCGCTTCCGGCCAAGGGCCCTGGCGGCAGCCGCGCCCCTGCTGCTCTCAAGTTTCACGTTGGCCGCGCGGCCTGGGCGCTTCAGGTAGCGGCTGGCAGGCCCGCGCCCCTCGGCTCTCTCTTCTCTGCGCCCAGGTAGGGCACCGACGGGGGCTGCGCGCGGTTGGCCGGCTTCCTTCCTGCGGAGGCGGCCCTCCCTCCCCCCGCGGGGCCCGCCGGGTCGAGGCTCCGCAGCGCTGCGCCCTCGGAACGCCCGGCCCCCGCGCCTGCTGCGGGTCGCGGCCAGGCCCAGCCCCGGCCCTAGTGTCCGGCAGCCCCTCTCCGCCCTGCCCAGCGCGTCACCTTTGCTCCAGCCCTGCAGCCGGAGTGCCCCCTTCGGACCGCGGCATGGCCCTGTCCTCCGAACCCGGTGAGTGCGCGCGAGGCTGCACTGCTGACCTTGGGCTAGCCCCGCGAACCCTGCGGCCCACGCGGGAATCAGCAGCGCCCTGGGGTCTGAACCGTGGCTCTCGCCTCCCGGCTTCCCTGCTAGCAGAGACTGTGGCGCCAACCCCGGGCTCGTCCCTTGCCCAGTCTCCTGTCCCTGTCCCTGCCCCTGCGGTGGCCCGGGCTCCAGCGGCCTCAGGTGAGCCGGCAGCATCCCGATTCCCTGGCGGCCTAGAATGGAATCGCAAGGTGTCCAGAAATGAAGGGACCTGGGACTTTCCGCCCCTTAAGCGCCTGGGCAAGTTTCTAGGTGCTTGAGGACTGGCCAGATGTGAACAGCTGAGGTGGACTTCTACCTGGAGGCGGGGGATGGATGGACTGGATGATAGGGTGATGAGGTACTTTGAGTTCTTCAGCCTTACCTCTTTGGCTCTCTCTTGGCAAGGGAGGTGTACAGCCTTGGGCTTTGGCAGTCTCCTTTCTGTCCTTGATCTTCTGGTAGCTGCTTTGCCAGCAGAGCTGCTAATGGCTGGTCTAGGCTGGCAGAGGTCCCTGTGGAGAGTTTTGAGAGGCCTTGAAGTAGGAGAGGCTTGCTAACTAGAGTATCATTTCCCCAAACTGTATGTGGCTGAAAGCCTGATGGTGACACATTAGCAAAGGAGCTGGGTGAAAGCAGGCAGCACAAGGAGGGATTTTAGCATGGGCTTCAGCCCTTGTTGGCTTTCCCTCTGGATGTGGTGACCAACATTTGGCCATCTTCATGGAAAAGCTGCCTGCAGCTGGATCCCACGGAGGAGAAATTCTTTCCCTGGCTGTGCAGCGTCAATGCAGAGTGTTAGTGGAGCCATTGAGCCAGGCAGACAGAGCCTCTGTCACCTCGCACCTCTGGAAGTGTTAACAGCAGGTCTGGAGTAGTTGCCTGGCCTGGCTGCAGCTCCATGGGGCTTGGCTTGCTCTGAAGATGATGGTATGGGGCTGCCCTCTGTAGGAATAATGACACTTGCATGGGCGGTTGCTGGGAGACTCTGACATCTCAGCTCCGCCTGAGTCTTCTAAGGTTCTCCTAGCTCTCAGCTGGGTCAAGAAGTTCTTTGAGAGATGAGGCTTGTTTTTTTTTCTCCCTTACACTAGCTGAATCACTCTTCAAATGGTCTCAAAATCAATCTCAGCTCTCGAAAATGTCATGGGCAGACAACATGTAGCCTTTGGATTAACAGGGAGATACCCTTTCTCCTCTAAAGCTGCTCATTGGCCTCCATGATTCTTCCACCAGGTATAATCATCTCTTAGTTCTTCTGTATTCTGGTTGCATATCTAGGACAACAGACCATTGCTTTGGGCTTTTGATTTGTAAGGAACTGACTGGGGCATGGGCGGCTGAGCTCATGGCTGGAGTCCTGGCTACGCACAGTCACTGACAAGTACCATTCATAGAGGAGAAGGATGTTCCTCCTTCTGATCTGGCTTCACATTTAAATATGTTTTCCTTCTTCCTGTACCCAGGTAATAAAAACTTGGAAGAGTGCCAGGCACATGTTGGTGCTCAAAAATAAGGTTGAGTAAAAGGATTCAGTGTCTGGATGAAATTTCATGTTCATTTTCCCAGTTGTACTCTCTCGTATCTGATATCATAATGATGATAACAATGATGTTGGCAGATCATACTTATAAAGCACATACTCTGTGCCAGGTGCCAGTCTGAACACCTTATGTATGCTTGTTGTCATGGCAACTTTGAGATTGCCTTTTTATTATCCTCATTTCATAAGGAATAAAACTGAGCCACAGAAAATTTATTTAACTTGCCCAGGGTCATGCAACTAAGTAGTAGAACAGGATTCAAACCCAGGGAGTCTAGCTGGAGTCTATTTTTTTTTTTTCTGTTGGAGATGGAGTCTCACTCTGTCTCCCAGGCTGGAGTGCAGTGACACAATCTTGGCTCACTGCAACCTCCACCTCCCAGGTTCAAGCGATTCTCCTGCCTCAGCTTCCTGAGTAGCTGGGATTACAGGTGCCCATTACCACGCCAGGATAATTTTTGTGTTTTTAGTAGAGACAGGGTTTCCCCATGTTGGCAAGGCTGGTCTCAAACTCCTGGCCTCAAGTGATCTGCCCACCTTGGCCTCCTAAAGTGATAGGATTACAGGTGTGGGCCACCATGCTTGGCCCTAGTCTGTTTTTAACCCTACATGGTACTGATTTTTGAGATTGCCATAGGTGGATTGATCTATTATAATTAGCTCATTCACTCATTCATTGTTTTAGGCATTCATTCATTCAACAGGTATTTGTTGAATGTCCATCATATTTCAGTTATGGGAATACAATTGTGAATGAGACAGGCAAGATTTGTCATGGAGCTGATATTTAGCCGGTAAATTTCTTTTGTCCAGCTCCTTGTGTGAGTCACACACACCTCACAAATGAGAAGGAAAATGAAACCCTCTAGGCAAGCTCATGCCTGGCTTTTGGGGAGGAGAGTGATATCTTTCTTGATGAGACATAATTTGATTCCAGCCTTTCCTGTCTTTTAGAGTTTGTTAAGGAGTGCTTAAGCAATAACAGGGAATGCAGTCTAGTCTCTTGGGCAGGAGAAGCAGGCCCTGTGTCTGGTTATCATAAATTGTCTTGATGTTTGTTTGAAAGGGAAATAAGCCTTTGAGCTTGGGATCAGCACTGTTCAGTCCACAGAGACGTCTTGGCTGCAAGAAGCAGCAACAAGTTAGGCTCAAGGAGGAATTGTAAGGTGCTGAGAAGAACTTGCTCTTCTGAGACACAGCTGTAGTTTTCTCCTAACCTGCCCATGTTCTAGAGGGTCTTCTCTCTCTTTGGCTTCAGCAAGACCCTTAGTCATTGTTACAACCTGTGACATCTTAGTGGCGTTGCTGCTGGTTTCTGTCTGGACCTGATGCAATGGGTTTCACACGTGTAGCTGGGCTCCAGGAAAGCAGCTGTCTCTAAGTTGGAAAATGAAGACTCAAGGTGGAAGGTGTTTCCCAAAGCCCATGCCACGAGATATTAATAGGTGTGTTTTCCCTATGACGGCAGTTCTAGGATGGTCAAATAAGTGTGTTGGGTTAAACAAAGTTAAGCAGCTTTCTTTACTGCAGGACTTCTCAGGTGTTGAATCTGCTAGTAGAAATTGTGCGTGAATACTCATAAGGGACTATAGGATGCAGTGTTTTCCAAGCCTTCTGACCTTTCACGTTCTGCAGACTGCATTTTGAAAAATGCATGTTTAGACTAAGGCTAGCTGGGATCTGATTAAAAGTGCAGAATAAAATTCCCTGAATGTGTTGGACTTAAATCCTTTTGCTGGAATCCTCCCATTGCAGTCCCCACTTTATCTCCCCCTTCCTCAAAACACTAGCAGAAAAAAAATCATTTGCCCCTCCTCCTTCTGGAATAACAGTACTAAGGGCTTGGATTTTTTTCTCATGCTGTAAGTTCATTTAATTATTTGATGAATAAGTATTACCCTCCCTCTAGGTTGCTTGTAGCCTGCTGATTGCACTGTTTATGAAACAGCTGTGAGGACAGGTGGGTCATAATCTCTGGGTAGCTAAAGCCCAGCAGCAGCCTGAGGATCATGTGTCAACCCTGTAATACTGCTCTGTGCACACAGGAATTATGATGTGGGCTCAGCAAGGCACAACCTCACGATTGGACATGAGGAGGTGACTCAGGCCCAAGTCACGGTTACAGCTAGCCTCCCGGTAAACAACTGACCCATCCTTCCTGGACTCCTCTCCCCAGGATTTCAACAGCACCACAGAAATAGCCATTTTGCTCACGGTTATTTCCCAGACCCACACGATTTGTCTAAGTCACTGGGAGGCCATGTGTCTGTTCTGAGCCTTCCCACTCTTCTAAAGGGCAGATGAAGATCAGAGCTTTACACCCTGTGATGCCATTTTAATCAACCCTGCTTGGTTTTAGAGGACTGCTCCTGTGGGTCACTTAAGTTAGGCTCCACCTTCCCCAGGAGGAGTGGCAGAATCCAGCCAGCACTCCGAGCTGGAGGCCCACGTGGGAGCTGCCAGCGGCTGTAAGCAGGGGAAGGTTTGGGGTAGGCTCTGGTGGGTCAGTTGGGGTGTACTCCTTTTGTGTGTGTGGATGGGGGTGGGGGTTCTGGTAAAGCTTGTCAGGCTTCGCAGCCACCTGTGATGTGGGCTTCTTTCAGGGAAGAAAGGAAGGAGTGGGATGGGGCTGTCAGCTTTTCATCCTAGCCTGCCCCTTCTGCTGTCTGCCTCTGTGCTGAGGCAGTTCCCTCTCCCTGAGTCTCTGTCCTTCCCTGGGAAAGGTAGAAGCAGTTCATGGTCCTTCCCTTCCAGAGGAGGAGGAGAGGCAGGGAATTGTATTAGCAACTGGGATTGAAGCTTTCCCTGCCAGTTCTGGGGTGCCCTCGGGAGGGTTGCCTTAGTGGGGGGGCTTTCTGAGAAGAGGCAGGGTGGGCTGTGCCTGAGGCAAATCCCCTTGATAAAATGAACCCAGTTGACAGGCCAGACCTGAAGTGGTTCAGAACGGAGGCAGCAAAGATGATGGTATCGCTCGTTGCTACTCAGCTTTCAGGAGGAGGCTGGGCGTTAGAGGGAGACTGTGGCTTATCTCCTGCAGCTGGGTAGGATGGCTCATTTTACTGTTGTAACGTGGAAGCCGCCGCCTTAGTTTCTTCTTGTGAGAGCTGTGAAGAGGGCCAGGACACTGTATTCAGGATACCACAGCCATTTTGCCTTGGATAACTGGCATTACCTGGGGACTTCAGGGCTCCTGGAAATTTTCCACTTGTATTTCATATTCACGGAAGAATTTCCAGCCCAGGCTTTTCCTGCTCTGGCTCACTGCTGCTCGCAGATATGCAAAACAGAGACCTCCCACCACAGCCGGCATACAGAACCCAGCCAGCTGTAGGCACACGCTGACTCAGCTCAGCCTCCTGGGCAGCAGGCAGCACCTGGCCCAGGTGCATTGCTTGTGTGGCATCCTCAGAACCAGTCATGGAGCCAGGCTCAGGTCTGTGTCGGGGCTTCTGTGAGGGGAGACTGGCAAAAGTAGGAACCAGCTTCCTTTGTGTAAGAGGGGATTTCAGTGGCACTGGGCTTCCTTTCTGGAGGAGCTGTGGCACCATGAAAAGTTACTGTTTGTCGAAACTGGCAGTGTTTTAGAACTTTCTAACTTTGGGACACTTCTTCAAGCTCATCGGAGCGTGTCGCATGTGACAGTGAGATAAGCTGTATCACTGGCTGACTGATGCCGGTGAATTCACAGTTAAGCCTCTCAAGCCTGCTGGCTTCAGCTGACAAATGGTTGGAAGCCAGGCGTGAACAGGCAGCTGTAGCTATAGCTCTGCTTGGTATCTGTAGAGTGGGTTTTCCTTGGCATGCCTGGCCTGGCAGGTGTCTGGAGGGTCTGAGAGAGGAGACACACTGGAGGGATGGTTGGCAGGTAGGAGCTGTCTGCCAAGGACATCCAGAAGGCAGCAGATGTGTGGGCAGCTACTAAGGCTCACAGCACCCCAAGTGGATTACTTGGTCCATACTAAGACATGGAATGAATTCTTCTGTTGTTGTTGTTTCTTGCTTTTTTTTTTTTTTTTTTTTTTTTTTTGAGACAAGGTCTTGCTCTGTTACCCAGGCTGGAGTACAGTGGTGCCATCATGACTCACTGCAGCCTCCACCTCCAGGGCTCAAGCAATCCTCCCACCTCAGCCTTCCAAATAGCTGGGACTGCAGGTGTGCACCACCACACCTGGCTATTTTAAAATATTTTTTGTAGAGACAAGGTTCTGGCATGTTGCCCAGGCTGATCTGGAACTCCTGGCCTCAAGCAATCCTTCCTTCTTGGCCTCCCAAAATGCTTGGATTATAGGCATGAGCCACTGTGCCTGGCCTTGGAATGGATTCTCTACCAACTATTTGAGACACTGGTAGTAGTTCTGCAGAAGATTTATATGGGTTCTGTAAAACAAAAAGCGTTCTGTATGGTAATGCAACTCTATGATCCTGGAGTTTTTAATGAGCCTTGTGAATGTGAGTTGAGGGGCCATGGAATGCAGCATCTCCCAATAACTGACCACAGGACCTGTTTTACCAGCAACAGGTATCAATTTCTTATGGCACCCAGTTTGGGAAAGGTAGATTTGGGAAAGCTAAAGAGAAAGGAAAATCTTTTATAGAAAGCTGTGTCCTGAATAGTATGTTTAGTTGACTGGAGCAAGCTAAAAATGCTTTGTATGCCAGGTGTCATGGCTCACATCCATAATCCTAGCACTCTGGGAGGCCGGGGTGGGCAGATAACTTGAAGCCAGGAGTTCGAGACCACCCTAGCCAACATGGTGAAACCACATCTTTACTAAAAATACAAAAATTAGCTGGGCGTGGTGGTGTGTGCCTGTGGTCCCAGCTACTTGGGAGTCTGAGGTGGGAGGATCACCTGATCCTGTGAGGTCGAGACTGCAGTAAGCTGTGATTGTGCCACTGCACTCCAGCCTGGGCAACAGAGATCCTGTCTCAAAAAAAAAAAAAAGTGCTTCATGAACAGACATGGCAGGATCTGGCATAAGAGCCCTCAGACATCAATGACTTCCCACTCAAATACCCATCACTGAGGGAGCTTGGTGGGGGGTGTCTGGGTCAGGCCTGTGTGTGTCTGTGGGCGCAGAGGAGGTAGGAAGGTGCTGGTAGTGGTGAATGGCTTCTGTCCAGGGTAGGAGCTAACGCAGAATAGGTCTCAATGGTGAAACTCCCTTTGGCCTGGCCTCTCACTCCTGTGGGTTAGGTGGGAGGGAGCCTTAATTGCCAAAACCAGCCAGAAAAATAAGTTTGATTTGTTTTCTTATTTTTCTCTCTTTTCATGGAGTCTTAAGTCTACTCATTTTCTTTCTATTCTCTTTGTATTTGCTCAAAATGGCATTATAATAGCATTCATCATCAAAATAAAATATCCTCTTACACACAGGCAGCCCTGCCATCTGCTCATTTTGAGTATGTGAATCTCTTGCAGGTCTTGTCCATAAAGGGTTGCATTTTCCTATCTCTGTAAATAAAGAATGGGTATAGTTTTATGTATCAATTTTTTTCATTTACTGTATTTTTGTGTTTTTTTTTAAATGTGATTGCACCATCCTCATAATGATAATTCTGATTGCTTAACATCTTTTTCAAGTGAGTATGCTCTAATTTGGGCATTTTAAAGCTATTTCTGTAAAGAGTGCAGGTAAATATCTTCGTGCTTTTCATTTCTAAGATTCCTTTTTTAAAAGAAATTTCTAGAAGTGAAGTTGCTTAGTCAAATGGTGTGGTGCTTTATGGCGTTTGTGGCCTTTTGCCTGGGCCTGTTTGATGTCTTCTGAGATGCGATGTGAGGTTTGGGGACAGTGCCCTTGACTTACGGCCTTGGAATAAGGGGGGAGGTGAGGATCCAGCTTTGTTTCAGCGAACCTCCTGGGTCTGGTTCTTTGTGCTGTTCCAGCCTTTCACTTCCCTGCCACCTTCTCTGATCGCCTCCGGCTTCCCCCCTCTCTGCTATCAAGACATGGAAATCTCTACAGTCAGCTTTGTTCCTCTTCCTCTTTGCAGAGGCCAGGAGTTGCTGCCTTAGTGTCTGCTCCCCAGACAGTTATGTGCTGAGAGGCTCTTCCCCACCGGCTCACTCCCACTCCCCCCATCAGGGAGAGGCAGGTCCTTGGGTCTCAGAATTAAGCAGACTTCACTCTGACTGCCTGTTACTAGCCTGCTTTCCTCCTTCCTGTCTGTGTCATGACTTAGCTCCACGTGCCACTCAGAGCAGAAAGCCCTCCTGAGGCACCGGAAATCTCTCTGTACTTAGAATTATGCCACTTAGAGCTGAGAGGGCCTTAGAGACCACTTAGTTCAATCCCTTTATCTCACAGATGAGAACATTGTGAGGCTGGAGAATGACTGTACCAAGGTGGCCCAGTGCGTTCCCCTCTCCTGTAGCTGCACTTCTCCCTGCCAGACGGCAGCGGGGCTCTGTCTCACTTCCATCCTTGTCTGTCTGGTCCACAAAACTGCTTCTCTCTTTAAACCAACCTTAAAGAAACTGTGGTCATAGATAGACAGGAAACTCCTCTTCCAGAGCTGCTCCCAGCGAGGGTGGCTTGTCGAAAAGGGTGCAGTATTCCATCCATTCCACAAATATTATGCTGGGGACTGTCAGGAGCCCCTGCTCGGACACCTACATGGACAAAGAGAAGCAGCACAGCATGGTGGGTAAGGGCACAGACGCAGGAACCAGGTGCCTGGGTTCAGATCCCTGAGCCAAGAATCAGAGAGGAAAAGGATGGGGGAGAAAGGCTGAGAACAGCATGAATCTCTGCTAATTTATTAAAAGTGTGGCCCTGGGCATGTTAGCTCTCTAGGCCATCATTTTCTCATCTGTCAAATGGAATAATAAGATTAACGGAGTTAATAAGTATGAAGTTCTTTGCAGATATATATATATATATATATATATATTTTTTTTTTTTTAAATTGAGACGAGATCTCGCCCTGTCTCCCAGGCTGGAGTGCAGTAGTGCATTTGTGGCTCACTGCAGCCTCAACCTCCCTGGCTCAAGAGATTCTCCTGCCTGTCTCCCTAGTAGCTGGAATTACAGGCATGCATCACCATACCTGGCTAATTTTTTAATTTTTTTTAGAGATGAGGTTTTGCCATATTGTCCAGGCTGGTCTCAAACTTCTAGGCTCAAGCAGTCCTCTCACCTTGACCTCCCAAAGTGCTGGGATTACAGGGGTGAGCCACCACACCTGACCTCGGAGTGTACATTTTTTTTTTTTGTTTTTGAGACGGAGTCCTACTCTGTTGTCCAGGCTGGAGTGCAGTGGCACAGTGTTGGCTCACTGCAACCTCTGCCCCCTGGGTTCCAGTGATTCTCTTGCCTCAGCCTCCCAAACAGCTGGGATTACAGGCACCCACCACCACACCCCGTTAATTTTTTTGTATTTTTAGTAGAGATGGGGTTTTGCCATGTTGGCCAGGATAGTCTCGATCTCCTGACCTCAGGTGATCCGCCCACCTTGGCCTCCCAAAGTGCTGGGATTACAGGCGTGAGCCACCATGCCCAGACAGAGTGTATATATTAAGTGCTATATAAGTAATTGCAAAAAAGGAAAGAAATAAGGAAATAGAGAAAGCAACTAAGCAAGAATGAAACCCAACCAAGCAAGCAGGTGATTGAGGCCAGTGACTGTTAGTAAGGAACCAGTTTGTGAGGAGGTAGATATCAAGAGCTTCTTTGAGGGAGTGAGTTTTCAGCTGGGTAAAGAGTGTTCCTGTCCTAAAACCTTTATTTTATTTGCTGTGTCTCATAAGAGGGTTCCAGAGGGTTTAGAACTGCAATGGCAGATTCTTTCTCTTCAGCAAAAGGCCTTGTTTTATGTCATGAAGAATGCAGCTTTGGCTTTCCCAGGGCTTTGCTGTTATCTTGTGAGACCTTAGCTGTTAAAGCCTCTGGGCTTTGGGCTTTCCCTCTGTGAAGCAGGAGAGTGAGGTTTGATTATTGTTGCAGCTATAACAGTATCCCCATAGTCTGGAGGAGGGAGAGTTGAACTCTCTCTTGTCCTTTCTCAAACATGGGAACAAAGTCAGGAGGCCAGGGCTGCCAGTATGCTGCATATTCCCTGAGTTTGGAAAAATAGAAGCTCACCTAGTTAAACAGATCATTCTTTGAATTTTGAACACTTGAGTTCTCCTGACACGTAAGTGGCCCCACATGCTTCACATCCAGTTACTTATTGAGCTAATTTTGAAATTGGCATGCTGGGTTTGGTCTGGGGAATTCCTAAGTAGACAGCTGGCCTCAAGTACCAAGTGGGCCTGGCTCTCCCTTCAGTGCCTTCTCCTCCCCGATGCTGGAGACTCAGGGCATCTGCAATTCATGAAGTTAATGCTTGTCCTTCTTTTGCTAGCCGAGATGCCGCGCCAGTTTCCCAAGCTGAACATCTCTGAAGTGGACGAGCAAGTCCGGCTCCTGGCCGAGAAGGTGTTTGCTAAAGTGCTCCGAGAAGAGGACAGCAAAGATGCCCTGTCCCTGTTCACTGTCCCAGAGGACTGCCCCATCGGGCAAAAGGAAGCCAAGGAGAGGGAGCTGCAGAAGGAGCTGGCGGAGCAGAAGTCTGTGGAGACCGCAAAAAGGTTTGTTCCCAAGGCTTGACATTCGTGTACACAGAGTCATGTAGACCCAGGCAGGCTGCGGGTGTGTGTCCTAAGATGAGGCACCTCATGGGGACTGGTATGTCCCTGGAGCTGTGTTGGTTTCTTAACCAAGACCGCTTAACTCACCTCTTACTTATTGAGGGATGCCTTGGTGCCTCTGTTGCATTGAAAAGATCAAAACCCACTTCTTCTGCCACTGTTTTAATAACAAACGCTGTGCAAAAATACACACCATTTCCAAACGGCATTTCTCTTTTCTTTTTGGAAATTTGAGGATTTCTTAGAAGACATTAATCACTTGACAAGCATTTTGCATTACTAATGAAGGCAGCTTAACTATTTGCCGGGTTCTGCACTGGGACTGGAGATGTTATAATGAACAAGATAGTTAGAGTCCCTGGGTCTAGACAATAATTAAGTAACTGGACAAATTAATTTAAAAATTACAAGTTATGATAAGTGCTGTATCAGTCAGGGTCCAACCAGAAAATCAGAAACCCAAGTATTAGACTTTTTTTTTTTTTTTTTTTTTAAAGAAAGGAAAAGAGAGGAAAGAAAGTGAGAGTGAAAGAAAGAAAAAAAAAGAATGTACGAGAGAAAAAAAGAGGAAGAAAAAGAGGGAGAGAGAACAGGATTCTTGTTCTACTGCCCAGGCTAGAATGCAGTCTAAAAATGGGTATTAAAAACCTCTTTTATGCCAATAATTGTG